>JAWNOX010000008.1:600000-875512 GCA_035045555.1 Drosophila fulvimacula | reverse complement strand
GCTACTGATTATTCTGTGGATCAACGGGCGCGTACAAAGTACTTTTACTTGATGAACTTAATCAATCGGTTAGCCGCGTTGGTCACTGCAGTTATTCCTCACTGCTAGTTCCCCCCTCCATTCAAGTATCGTCTCCTAACTTATCAACCTCTTCTTCACCTTGTCAAGAATTATCAATTCCCATATCAGATGATTCAGTTGAAATATCTGTGTCTAGTGTCATAACAGACACTCAAAAGGCCACTACTAAATAAGTTAAAGTTTCTCCGAGTGTTGCTCAGACTAAAAACAACATTCAGACATCGTCTCCTAATCCTATATTACCATATTTATCTGTTGTGTCTCCTCGAAAGCAAGTTTTCTTATCTAGGCTTTCATCAGATACGACATGTGAGGCTGTGTCTGCTTTTATTGAAAGGAAATTTCGTCTGAAGTTTTTATCTCGAAATTTAATTTCGCGGCTCCTCCTGTAATTTCTTCATTTAAAATCAATGTACCAATTGAATTTTTCGATACTATATGTGATCCAAGCTTTTGGCAACGTCATGTTGTTGTACATGAATTCAACCTTAAGATTCGGAATAGAATTTCTCCAGTGTCTTTAAATCCCGTTTCGGTACAACCCTCAACTGAGGCTGTATCAAAAAACTAAGTTTCTTTCCATCTTTTCCGCCGCTATCTATTATTTATCAAAATGTTCGAGGCCTTAATTCTAAATTTAAAAATCTATTTCTGCTTAGCTGTAGTGTCCAATCTGAACTTATAGCCCTCACTGAAAAGCCAAAATGTTTATAATAGTGAGGTTTTTTCAAATAATTTCACTATTTGTAGACTTGATCGTTTATCTCGTAGAGGGGGTGGTGTTTTAATAGTTGTTAAATCCCATTTCCTCTCTGAATCTTTTACATTCTCATCAATTCACAATGTTGACAGTCTTGTTCCCTATACGTTATTTGTTCATATATCCCTCCTTCTTCCGATTTACAAGTTTGTAGTCATCATATATCATGTATTAAAGAAATGTATGAATATGTTCAAGATAATGACTTCTTTCTTGTGTTGGGTGATTTTAATATACCTAACACTTCTTGGACCTCATCTCACGATTCGAATTATCTTATTCCAACAATTGATATTTTTTTTTGTTATGAATTGTTTAACCTTTCTATGTATCAGATGAACTCAATTTCTAATCATTTAAATCGTTCTCTTGATCTTGTTTTTACTAATGATGACGCCAGCATTAATGTTTTAAGGTCATCCCCCTGTAGACCTGAGGATTTATATCATTCAACATTATAGGTTTTAATACCTATTTACTGTCCCCCAATTTTTACGCCCTCATCATCTAAAAAGCGTCGTTGTTTTAATAAATGCAATTTTGTTTTGCTTAATGATCTCATTAATGCAACAGAGTGGTCTTCTTTATATGAAGCAGTTGATGTAAACTTAGCAGTTTCAAAGTACTAAAGTACTTTAAATGCTATTCTAGACAAGTGTGTTCCTATGTGTCGTCCTAAATATTTTTCTAATAAACCTCCCTGGTTCACTTCGACTCTTTCAACTTTAAAAAATTTTAAATCTAAATGTTTTATAAAGTTCAAAAAGTCGGATTCGGTCGTTGACTAGTCTAAATACTCCTTAATTAAGGCCAATTTCAATATTTTAAATTTCCCTTGTTATGAGAATTACCTTATACGCTGTAAAAGGCAGTTTGCTCGTCGTCCCAAAAGATTTTATTCATTTGTGACAGAACTTGTAATGATCAAGATTCCTCAGATCTATTTGCAAAGTTCTTCCAATCCACTTATTCAACTGCCATTCCAGAAACCAATTTATTTCCAATTTTAAATTCTAAAATTAATGAGAATGCCATTATTGTTTCTAATATTTCTCCTGTCTCTCTTTTATCTGCTATGCGTACGTTGAAATCGTCGTTCTCTCCGGGAGCGGATGGTATTCCTAGTTGTGTGATTAAAGAATGCAGTGCTTCTTTATGGTCACCTTTATTAAAACTCTTTACTTTGTCCCTTAATACCTCGGTATTCCCTACAATTTGGAAAGAATCATTTATTATTTCTCTGTATAAAAAAGGAGGAAGATCTGATATTTCAAATTACAGAGGCATTGCCAAGCTTTTTGTTTTTTCTGAATTTATTTGAAAAAATTATAACTTTCTAATTTGTAATACTTTTGTAAATCTATTATTTCACCATCGCAGCATGGTTTTGTTCAAAATCGATCAACCTCTACGAGCTTATTTGAATTGTCATCCCTAGTCTATGAAGCTTTTTAAATAAAATGCAAACATATGTTATATACACTGATTTCAGTAAGGCATTTGACTCTGTTCAGCAAGATATCTTGCTTCAAAAGCTTGACCAAAACTTCTGTTTTGGATAGCTTCCTATTTAAAGGGTAGAACCCAAAGAGTTCTGTTGAGAACATCTATTTCGAAGGTCATATTTGTCTCTTCGGGTGTTCCTCAGGGTAGTCACTTGGGCCCTCTACTTTTCTCCCTATTTATAAATGACCTTCCCAGTTGTATTTTTTACTCTAGGATATTTATGTATGCAGATGATGTAAAACTCTGTCTCTCATACAAGAACTCAATAGATCATCTACGCCTACAGGATGATCTAATTTCCTTTCAAAATTGGCGTAAAGCGAATCAGTTGCATCTAAATTGTTCTAAGTGTATGACAATGACTTTCTGCCATACCAATCCATTTTTTGCTGATTGTACAATCAACAATGTGTCCTTGCAACGTATTTCTACAATCAAAGATCTCTGCTCTTTGAGTGCTCTTTGAGTGTAAACTTAGATTCAATACCCATATTCTAACCATCGTTAATGAAACCAAAAGTGTACTTGGTTTTATTAACCGATGGTCTAAAGAGTTTAATGATCCGTTTGTCACTAAAGATGGAAAGAAACTTAGTTTTTTGATACAGCCTCAGATGAAGGTTATACAGAAACGGGATTTAAAGACACTAGAGAAATTCTATTCCGAATCTTAGGTTTGAATTCATGTACAACAACATGAGGTAGCCAAAAGTTTGGAACACATATAGTATCGAAAAATTCAAATGAAACATTTATTTTAAATGCAGCAATTTTACGAGAAGCCGCAAAATTAACCTTCGAGATAAAAACTTTAGACGAAATTTTAATTTCAATGAAAGCAGACACAGCCTCACATGTCGTATCTGATGAAAGGCTAGATAAGAAAACTTGCTTTCGAGGAGACACATCAGATAAATATGGTAATATAGGAGTAGGAGACGGTGTCTGAATGTTGTTTTTAGTCTGAGCAACACTCGGAGAAACTTTAATTTATTTAGTAGTGGCCTTTTGAGTGTCTGTTATGACACTAGACACAGATATTTCAACTGAATCATCTGATATGGGAATTGATAATTCTTGACAAGGTGAAGAAGGTTAAGTTAGGAGACGATACTTGAATGGAGGGGGGAAGTAGCAGTGATGGAGCAATCACTTTATTTATGGAGAATCAAAATTATACTAATTCAATATTTTTTCTCCAACTTTCAGTTCCTCTTCAAGCTGTTTTGAAAATTTACTCAGATTTGAATACTGAACCCGCACTGAACTATACAGCTTGGAAAAATTTAATTGTTTTTCCAAACAATCCGGGCAAGACCAGCGTAATAAACCACGCCCACTTTTGGGGACAGCCATGACTCTATCACTCAGTCACGCCCCGAGATGCCACCACATTTAATGTGCATTAGATTCTCGCACAACTAGCACCCAACAAATTGCATTTGTGCAGAATTAGTGATATGCCGAAGTGTACATGATTTCTTACAGCAAATCATATTGGCAAGTAGGGGAGATAATCAAAACAAAAATACAAACAGATTTAGATAGAAAAAATAAAAGATAAAGAGAGGATTAACTGTGTTGGGAGAAACAAAAATCCCAAACAAAAAGTACCTAATACAGAGAACAAAGAATAAACAGTTGATGAAAGCAGAAAATAGAGCGGGAGAGAGCTGCACTACAAACGAAATAAATTTCGTAAGAAACAAAAACAAACACTAAGCTAAGCGTGAGCGAGCGACATCGAACACAAGTAAGGAAACTCTAGTCGGAGGTGCCCGACTAGGAAATACCCTAAACCACGCCTATGGGCGGTTTTAAATGCACTTTAAAGTTTCCATATAATTTTAAATTAAATTAAAATAAAAATAAGTAACTTGCATAAAAAAAAATTCGACAGCAAGCTAGAATATGTGATTTAGAATTTATGGTCGAAGGGTGCGTTCCATTACGTCCCATTAAACTAAATACCAGATTTGGAGTCTCTAACTTTAAAGATGTAGAAAAAATAATTTTAAAAAGAAAAATCGATTTTCGTTTTTAAACGATAAAAAAAGAATGAGAACAGTTATCGAAAAAAAAACAACTCAATCTAATCTGCGCGTGATATACACGAATCTACAAAAAAAGTTCAAGTCTCTAGCTATTATAGGTTCTGAGATACACGCGTTCAAACATACGGACAGACGGACGGACGGACAGACGGACAGACAGACAGACGGACAGGGCTCAATCGACTCGGCTTGTCGTCCTGATCAAGAATATATATACTTTATGGGGTCTGCCACGCCTCCTTCTGCCTGTTACATACATTTGGGCTGCAACAAAACCATTATACCCTGATTACTCATTTTTAATGGGTTCAGGGTATAAAAACGAAAGAATAGAAATAGTAAAACGAAAATTGCAAATTAGATACATATGTATACACCGATGCTCACTAAACTTTGTAAATAAACACAAAAAACAGAATGTTTAGAAGCACATATCACGGAAGTATCAAACCAAAAATGCAATAATCACCAATATACAAATAATACAACAAGTTAAAGAACAGAAATAATCAAACCTACGGAGCGCAATCAAAACACGTCTTACTCTCTCAAACTCAGATCTTAGTTTGAATGTGTTAGCGCCCGCCGTGACGGCGCATGCTGGAAATGTGTGTAAGAAAGAATGTGTATTGGTACGTCTTTCACAAGATTGGAAAAGTCCCGTTTTAGCGGGCGACAGCGTCTGTAGCTTTTGCCGAGCGTGGTTCGGTAAGCACAAGATAATTAGAGAAACGAACAGGCAGTGTGTGATGTTCGGGATCTGAGTGCGATCGAAACTCACTGCGCTAAAGCAATGTCAAATGAGAATAATATGAGTGACGCTTCAACATATACATACATACGTACATACATACGTATGTTTATTGCAAGCAACGCATACATACACACGCGCACACATACGCTCTGATAACAGCGCCAATATGTGCATGTTTGCATAACATGCAATTAATAACTTTTTTTGTAGACCGACTTTCTTAATCAAAATTGCGCAGCGTAATTATATCATTCAGAGAGAGTTCTGAGTTTGTGAGAGTAAGACGTGTTTTTTGTTTGCGCTCCGTACTTTTAAATAATTCTGTTCTTTAATTTGTTGTAAATTTATACATTATTTGTGTATTGGTGATTATTGCATTTTTAGTTTTGATACTGCCGTGATTTTTGCTTATAAACATTGTGTTTTTTATTTTATTTACAATAGTTTTGTGAGCGTCGGTGTATATCTAAATTGCAATTTTCGTTTTAGTTATTTCTATTCTTTTGTTGTTCTTATTTGCTTTTCTGTTCTTTTTTTAAACGCGTTACTGTGTGTTTTCGCTGTCGCTTATTCACGCTCAGCTTTTTATACGGGTTAGTGTGTGTGTTCGCTGTCGCATCGCTCACGCTTAGCTTAGCGTTTTGTTTTTATTTCTTGCGAAATTTATTGCGTTTGTAGTGCAGCTCTCTCCCGCTCTATTTTCTGTTTCTTCATCTACTATTTATTCTTTTGATCTTTGTAGTAGCTGAGTGTTGTTGTTTGTGATTTTTGTTTCTCTCAATCACAGTTAATCAACTCTTTGTCTTTTATCTTTTCTTTTTTTTACTATCTAAACCTGTTTGTATTTTTGTTTTGATTATCAGATTAGAAATCATGTACACTTCGGCATATCACTAATTCTGCACAAATGCAATTTGTTGGGTGCTAGTTGTGCGAGAATCTAATGCACATTAAATGTGGTGGCATCTCGGGGCGTGACTGAGTGATAGAGTCATGGCTGTCCCCAAAAGTGGGCGTGGTTTATTACGCTGGTCTTGCCCGGATTGTTTGGAAAAACAATTAAATTTTTCCAAGCTGTATAGTTCAGTGCGGGTTCAGTATTCAAATCTGAGTAAATTTTCAAAACAGCTTGAAGAGGAACTGAAAGTTGGAGAAAAAATATTGAATTAGTATAATTTTGATTCTCCATAAATAAAGTGATTGCTCCATCACTGCTACTTCCCCCCTCCATTCAAGTATCGTCTCCTAACTTAACCTTCTTCACCTTGTCAAGAATTATCAATTCCCATATCAGATGATTCAGTTGAAATATCTGGGTCTAGTGTCAGCACAGGCATTCAAAAGGCCACTAATAAAAAAGGTAAAGCTTCTCCGAGTGTTGCTCAATCTAAGAACAGCATTCAGTCACCGTCTCCTACTCCTATATTACCCCATTTATCTGTTGTGTCTCCTCGAAAGCAAGTTTTCTTATCTAAGCTTTCATCAGATACGACATGTGAGGCTGTGTCTGCTTTTATTGAAAGTAAAATTTCATCTAAAGTATTTATAACGAAGTTTAATTTTGCGACTCCTCGTGAAATTGCTTCGTTTAAAATCAATGTCCCAATTGAATTTTTCGATACAATATGTGATCCAAACTTTTGGCCACCTCATGTTGTTGTACATGAATTCAAACCTAAGACTCGGAATAGAATTTCTCCAGTGTCTTTAAATCCCGTTTCGGTTCAACCTTCATCTGAGGCTGTATCAAAAAACTAAGTTTCTTTCCATCTTTTCCGCAGCTATCTATTATTTATCAAAATGTTCGAGGCCTTAATTCTAAATTAAAAAATCTATTTCTGCATAGCTGTAGTGTCCAATCTGAACTTATAGCCCTCACTGAAACGTGGTTAAGCCAAGATGTTTATAATAGTGAGGTTTTTTCAAATAATTTCACTATTTATAGACTTGATTGCGCGTCTCGTAGAGGGGGTGGTGTTTTAATAGTTGTTAAATCCCATTTCCTCTCTGAATCTTTTACATTCTCATCAATTCACAATGTTGAGATAATTGGAGTTAAAATAACTTTTCAGTCTTGTTCCCTATACGTTACTTGTTCATATATTCCTCCCTCTTCCGATTTACAAGTTTATAGTCATCATATATCTTGTATTAAAGAAATGTATGAATATGCTCAAGATAATGACTTATTTCTTGTATTGGGTGATTTTAATATACCTAACACTTCTTGGGCCTCATTTCCTAATTCGAATTATCTTATTCCAACAATTGATCATTATTTTTTTGATGAATTGTTTAATCTTTCTATGTATCAGATGAACTCAATTTCTAATCATTTAAATCGTTCTCTTGATCTTGTTTTTACTAATGATGACGCCAGCATTAATGTTTTAAGATCATCCCCCTTTTGTATACCTGAGGATTTATATCATCCAACATTAGAGGTTTTAATACCAATTTACTGTCCACCAATTCTTACGCCCTCGTCATCTAAAAAGCGGCGTTGTTTTAATAAATGTAATTTTGTTTTGCTTAATGATCTCATTAATGCAACAGATTGGGCTCCTTTATATGAGGCAGTTGATGTAAACTTAGCAGTTTCAACATTCTACAATACTTTAAATGCTATTCTAGACAAGTGTGTTCCTATGTGTCTTCCCAAATCTCTTTCTAATAAACCTCCCTGGTTCACTTCGACTCTTTCAACTCTAAAAAATTTTAAATCTAAATGTTTTAAAAAGTTAAAAAAGTCGGGTTCGATCGTTGATTGGTCTAAATACTCCTTAGCTAAGGCCAAATTCAATATTTTAAATTCTCGTTGTTATGAGAATTACCTTATACGCTGTAAAAGGCAGTTTGCTCGTGATCCCAAAAGATTTTATTCATTTGTAAATTTGAAGCGTAAATCTTCTGGGTTTCCATCCTCGTTTTTCCTAGGTTGTGACAGTACTTGCAATGATCAAGATACCTCAGATCTATTTGCAAAGTTCTTCCAATCCACTTATTCAACTGCCATTTCTGAAACCAATTCTTTTCCAATTTTAAACTCTGAAATTAATGGAAATGCTATTATGGTTTCTAATATATCTCCTGTCTCTCTTTTATCCGCTATGCGTACGTTGAAATCGTCGTTCTCTCCGGGGGCGGATGGTATTCCTAGTTGTGTGATTAAAGAATGCAGTGCTTCTTTGTGGTCACCTTTATTAAAACTGTTTAATTTGTCTCTTGATACCTCGGTATTTCCTTCAATTTAGAAAGAATCATTTATTATTCCTCTGTAGAAAAAAGGAGGAAGATCTGATATTTCAAATTACAGAGGCATTGCCAAGCTTTCTGCTATTCCGAAGTTATTTGAAAAAATTATAACTTCTAATTTACAGCACTTTTGTAAATCCATTATTACACCATCGCAGCATGGTTTTGTTCAGAATCGATCAACCTCTACGAACTTATTAGAATTTTCATCCCTAGTCAATGAAAGCTTTTTAAAGAAAATGCAAACTGATGTTATATACACTGATTTCAGTAAGGCATTTGACTCTGTTCAGCATGACATCTTGCTTCAAAAGCTTGACCAATTGGGATTTTCTCCTAAACTTCTATTTTGGATTGCTTCCTATTTAAAGGGTAGAACCCAAAGAGTTCTGTTGAGAACATCTATTTCGAAGGTCATATTTGTCTCTTCGGGTGTTCCTCAGGGTAGTCACTTGGGCCCTCTACTTTTCTCCCTATTTATAAATGACCTTCCCAGCTGTATTTCTTACTCTAGGATATTTATGTATGCAGATGATGTAAAACTCTGTCTCTCATACAAGAACTCAATAGATCATCTACGCCTACAGGGTGATCTAATATCCTTTCAAAATTGGTGTAAAGCTCATCAGTTGCATCTAAATTGTTCTAAGTGTATGACAATGACTTTCTGTCGTACCACTCCATTTTTTGCTGATTATACAATCAACAATGTGTCCTTGCAACGTATTTCTACAATCAAAGATCTCGGTGTGCTCTTTGACTGTAAACTTAGATTCAATACTCATATCCTAACCATCATTAATGAAACCAAAAGTGTACTTGGTTTTATTAAACGTTTGTCTAAAGAGTTTAATGATCCGTTTGTCACTAAACTTCTTTTTGTCTAGCTGGTACGTCCTATTTTAGAATATTATTCTATTATATGGTCGCCACAGCAGAAATTGTATCAGGACCGTATTGAATCGGTTCAGAAGCAATTTCTTCTTTTTGCGACTCCTCGTGAAATTGCTTCGTTTAAAATCAATGTCCCAATTGAATTTTTCGATACAATATGTGATCCAAACTTTTGGCCACCTCATGTTGTTGTACATGAATTCAAACCTAAGACTCGGAATAGAATTTCTCCAGTGTCTTTAAATCCCGTTTCGGTTCAACCTTCATCTGAGGCTGTATCAAAAAACTAAGTTTCTTTCCATCTTTTCCGCAGCTATCTATTATTTATCAAAATGTTCGAGGCCTTAATTCTAAATTAAAAAATCTATTTCTGCATAGCTGTAGTGTCCAATCTGAACTTATAGCCCTCACTGAAACGTGGTTAAGCCAAGATGTTTATAATAGTGAGGTTTTTTCAAATAATTTCACTATTTATAGACTTGATTGCGCGTCTCGTAGAGGGGGTGGTGTTTTAATAGTTGTTAAATCCCATTTCCTCTCTGAATCTTTTACATTCTCATCAATTCACAATGTTGAGATTATTGGAGTTAAAATAACTTTTCAGTCTTGTTCCCTATACGTTACTTGTTCATATATTCCTCCCTCTTCCGATTTACAAGTTTATAGTCATCATATATCTTGTATTAAAGAAATGTATGAATATGCTCAAGATAATGACTTATTTCTTGTATTGGGTGATTTTAATATACCTAACACTTCTTGGGCCTCATTTCCTAATTCGAATTATCTTATTCCAACAATTGATCATTATTTTTTTGATGAATTGTTTAATCTTTCTATGTATCAGATGAACTCAATTTCTAATCATTTAAATCGTTCTCTTGATCTTGTTTTTACTAATGATGACGCCAGCATTAATGTTTTAAGATCATCCCCCTACAGGGTGATCTAATATCCTTTCAAAATTGGTGTAAAGCTAATCAGTTGCATCTAAATTGTTCTAAGTGTATGACAATGACTTTCTGTCGTACCACTCCATTTTTTGCTGATTATACAATCAACAATGTGTCCTTGCAACGTATTTCTACAATCAAAGATCTCGGTGTGCTCTTTGACTGTAAACTTAGATTCAATACCCATATCCTAACCATCATTAATGAAGCCAAAAGTGTACTTGGTTTTATTAAACGATGGTCTAAAGAGTTTAATGATCCGTTTGTCACTAAACTTCTTTTTGTCTCGCTGGTACGTCCTATTTTAGAATATTGTTCTATTATATGGTCGCCACAGCAGAAATTGTATCAGGACCGTATTGAATCAGTTCAGAAGCAATTTCTTCTTTTTGCCTTGCGCAATCTAAACTGGGATGGTAACCTTCGTCTACCGTCTTAACATAGTAGGCTTCTTCTTTTGGATCTTCCATCGTTAATCAATCGTAGAATAGTCTTGGGTATTACTTTTCTACATAAGTTGATTAACGGTAGTATTGATTCGCCTTCTCTTCTATTTCAAGTCAACTTCCTAGTTCCTTCCCGTGCTTCTCGTCACTTCTGTCCTCTTTATTTACCTATATGTAACTGTAACTATTCCTTGTACAGTGCGTTTCGTGTTCTATGTACTAAGTACAATACTTATTTTCATGTATTTAGTTCTGAACTCTCTCTGTCCTTAATAAAATCTTCTCTTTTAGCATATTTCAGAGAAATCACACACACACCACAGTTGTGAGAATGCACCTATGCAATTCTCCTTACTTGTGTAGTGATTTCTCTTATCGTATTTTACTTTTTAAGATTTATATTTTTTCTTATATTTTTATAACCTTTTTTTAACTTCTTCTATCTTGCTTAGTTTCAATGATATCACTAACCATATCCGGCTGTGATTTGGGGCATAGCTCGTCGGTCCGGCAAATAAAACACCCCCATCGGGTTGGTGATATCATTGCTATATATTGTTAGTATTAGGCTTTTTATACCCTGAACCCATTGAAAATGGGAAATCAGGGTATAATGTTTTTGTGAAAATGTATGTAACAGGCAGAAGGAGACATCGCAGACCCCATAAAGTATATATATTCTTGATCAGCTCGATGAGCTGAGTCGATTAAGCCCTGTCCGTCTGTCCGTCCGTCCGTCCGTCCGTCCGTCCGTCCGTCCGTCCGTCCGTCCGTCCGTCCGTCCGTCCGTCCGTCCGTCCGTCCGTCCGTCCGTCTGTATGAACGCGCTGATCTCGTAAACCACAGAAGCTAGAGATCTGAAATTTGACATGAATATTCGTGAATACCATACGCTATACGAGTTTGTTTTATTTTTTCGATAACTCATCCCGTTCCCGAGTTATCGATAAATTTCGATAAATTTACTTTCAATTAAGTGACCCATTAAAGCTAGAGACTTCAAATTTACTGTGCATATAGGTGCAGTGAATGCGGACAACTTGCAGTTTTTGGATTTTGGATGCCACGCCCCCTTCGCCCACAATTTGCAAAATCCGTATTTCAAATACTAGAGACTTGTGCTTTGGCAAATACACACATATGAATGCCATAAACACACTGTGAAAATTTCATTAAGAAAGTCCATCTGCAAAAAAAGTTATTAAACATTTAATTTCGCATATCATAGGCATATTGCAGCCCGAGCGCTGTCGCTGCTCAGTTAGCAGAGCTCGTGGTCATAATACGTTCGTGAGCGTGCGTACATACAACGTGCAACATATATGTAAAATAATCATAGCAGGCTTCGAATATCGGCTATTCGAAGGGTTCAGGGTATCTCTTAGTCGAGCAGTCTCGACTAGAGCTTCCTTACTTGTTCTTTTTCCTGTTTCTGTTTATAATTTTAATTTTGTAATTTTATAATTTGACTCACGAATGTTGTCAATTTCTTTATATAAATAAATAAATAAATAAATATGTGTGTATGTGTAAAAGCACAAGTCTGTAGTATTTGAAATAAGTGATTTGAAAATTTGGGCGAAAGGGGCGTGGCATCCAAAATTTAACAAAAATCAAAATTGTATAAAAGTCCCATTAAGCTAAATACTAGATTTGGAGTCTCTAACTATCAAGATATAGAAGATATAATTTTAAAACTGAAAATCGATTTCGTTTTTAATCGATAAAAAAAGAACGAGAAGAGTTATCGAATTTCTAAAACAAACTCGACTTACGCGTGATATACACGAATCTATAAAAAAGTTCAAGTCTCTAGCTATTAGAGGTTCTGAGATCCACGCATTCAAACATACGGACAGACGGACAGACAGACAGACAGACAGACGGACAGGGATCAATCGACTCGGCTTGTCGTCCTGATCAAGAATATATATACTTTATGGGGTCTGCCACGCCTCCTTCTGCCTGTTACATACATTTGGGCTGCAACAAAACCATTATACCCTGATTACCCATTTTTAATGGGTTCAGGGTATAATAAAATCATAAAAAGTGAAATACAATAAGAGAAATCACTACACAAGTAGAGAGAATTGCCAGGTGCATTCTCACTACTGGGGTGTGTGTGTGTGTGTGATTTCTCTGAAATATGCTGAAAGAGAAGATTTTATTAAGGAAAGAGAGAGTTCAGAATTAAATACATGAAAATAAGTATTGTACTTAGTACATAGAACAGGAAACGCACTGTGCAAAGAATAGTTACAGTTACATATATGTAAATAAAGAGGACAAAAGTGACGAGAAGCACGGGAATTGACTTGAAATAAAAGAGAAGGCGAATCAATACTACCGTTAATCAACTTATGTAGAAAAGTAATACCCAAGACTATTCTACGATTGATTAACGATGGAAGATCCAAAAGAAGAAGCCTACTATGTTAAGACGGTAGACGAAGGTTACCATCCCAGTTTAGATTGCGCAAGGCAAAAAGAAGAAATTGCTTCTGAACCGATTCAATACGGTCCTGATACAATTTCTGCTGTGGCGACCATATAATAGAATAATATTCTAAAATAGGACGTACCAGCTAGACAAAAAGAAGTTTAGTGACAAACGGATCATTAAACTCTTTAGACAAACGTTTAATAAAACCAAGTACAGTTTTGGTTTCATTAATGATGGTTAGGATATGGGTATTGAATCTAAGTTTACAGTCAAAGAGCACACCGAGATCTTTGATTGTAGAAATACGTTGCAAGGACACATTGTTGTATAATCAGACAAAAATGGAGAGGTATGACAGAAAGTCATTGTCATACACTTAGGACAATTTAGATACAACTGATTGACTTTACACCAATATTGAAAGGAAATTAGATCATCATGTAGGCGTAGATGAAATATTGAGTTCTTGTATGAGAGACATAGTTTTACGTTATCTGCATACATGAATATTCTAGAGTAAGAAATACAACTGGGAAAGTCGTTTATAAAAACGGAGAAAAGTAGAGGGCCCAAGTGACTACCCTGAGGAACACCTGAATAGACAAATATGACCTTCGAAGTAGATGTTCTCAACAGAACTCTTTGGGTTCTGCCCTTTAAATAGGAAGCTATCCAAGACAGCAGCTTATTGGAAAATCCCAATTGGTTAAGCTTTTGAAGCAAGATATCTTGCTGAACAGAGTCAAATGCCTTACTGAAATCAGTGTATATAACATCTGTTTGCATTTTATTTAAAAAGCTTTCATTGACTAGGGATGAAAATTCTAATAAGCTCGTAGAGGTTGATCGATTTTGAACAAAACCATGCTGCGATGGTGAAATAATAGATTTACAAAAGTGTTACAAATTAGAAAGTTATAATTTTTTCAAATAAATTCAGAAAAAACAAAAAGCTTGGCAATGCCTCTGTAATTTGAAATATCAGATCTTCCTCCTTTTTTATACAGAGGAATAATAAATGATTCTTTCCAAATTGGAGGGAATACCGAGGTATTAAGTAACAAATTAAAGAATTTTAATAAAGAGTTTAATAAAAGGACCATAAAGAAGCACTGCGTTCTTTAATCGCACAACTAGGAATACCATCCGTCCCCGGAGAGAACGACGATTTCAACGTACGCATAGCGGATAAAAAAGAGACAGGAGAAATATTAGAAACCATAATAGCATTTCCATTAATTTCAGAATTTAAAATTGGAAAAGAATTGGTTTCAGAAATGGCAGTTGAATAAGTGGATTGGAAGAACTTTGCAAATAGATCTGAGGAATCTTGATCATTACAAGTTCTGTCACAACCTAGGAAAAACGAGGATGGAAACCCAGAAGATTTACGCTTCAAATTTACAAATGAATAAAATCTTTTGGGATCACGAGCATACTGCCTTTTACAGCGTATAATGTAATTCTCATAACAAGGGAAATTTAAAATATTGAAATTGGCCTTAATTAAGGAGTATTTAGACTAGTCAACGACCGAATCCGACTTTTTGAACTTTATAAAACATTTAGATTTAAAATTTTTTAAAGTTGAAAGGGTCGAAGTGAACCAGGGAGGTTTATTAGAAAAATATTTAGGACGACACATAGGAACACACTTGTCTAGAATAGCATTTAAAGTACTTTAGAATGTTGAAACTGCTAAGTTTACATCAACTGCTTCATATAAAGAAGACCAATCTGTTGCATTAATGAGATCATTAAGCACAAAATAAATACATTTATTAAAACATCGACGCTTTTTAGATGATGAGGGCGTAAAAATTGGTGGACAGTAAATAGGTATTAAAACCTATAATGTTGGGTGATATAAATCCTCAGGTCTACAGGGGGATGACCTTAAAACATTAATGCTGGCGTCATCATTTGTAAAAACAAGATCAAGAGAACGATTTAAATGATTGGAAATTGAGTTAATCTGATACATAGAAAGGTTAAACAATTCATCAAAAAAATAATGATCAATTATTGGAATAAGATAATTCGGATTGGGAGATGAGTCCCAAGAAGTGTTAGGTATATTAAAATCACCCAACACAAGAAAGAAGTCATTATCTTGAACATATTCATACATATCTTTAATACAAGATATATGATGACTATAAACTTGTAAATCGAAAGATGGAGGGATATATGAGCAAGTAACGTATAGGCAACGAGACTGAAAAGTTATTTTAACTCCAATAATCTCAACATTGTGAATTGATGAGAATGTAAAAGATTCAGAGAGGAAATGGGATTTAACAGCTATTAAAACACCACCCCCTTTACGAGACAAGCGATCAAGTCTATAAATAGTGAAATTATTTGAAAGAACCTCACTGTTATAAACATTTTGGCTTAATCATGTTTCAGTGAGGGCTATACGTTCAGATTGGACATTACAGCTATGCAGAAATAGATTTTTTAATTTGGAATTAAGGCCTCGAACATTTTAATAAATAATAGATAGCTGCGGAAAAGATGGAAAGAAACTTAGTTTATTGATACACCCTCAGATGAAGGTTGAACCGAAACGGGATTTAAAGACACTGGAGAAACTCTATTCCGAATCTTAAGGTTGAATTCATGTTCAACATTCAACATGAGGTGGCCAAAAGTTAGGATCACATATAGTATCGAAAAATTCAAATGATACATTGATTTTAAATGAAGCAATTTTACGAGGAGTCGCAAAATTAAACTTCGAGATAGAAACTTTAGACTTTCAATGAAAGCAGACACAGCCTCACATGTCGTCTCTGATGAAAGTCTAGATAAGAAAACTTGCTTTCGAGAAGACACAACAGATAAATAGGGTAATATAGGAGTAGGAGACGGTGTAGGAGACGGTGTCTGAATGTTGTTTTTAGATTGAGCAACACTCGGAGAAAATTTAACTTTCTTAGTAGTGGCCTTTTGAGTGTCTGTGCTGACACTAGGCACAGATATTTCAACTGAATCATCTGATATTTTTAAATTTTTTTTGAAAATTTACTTAGATTTGAATACTGAACCCGCACTGAACTATACAGCTTGGAAAAATTTAATTGTTTTTCCAAACAATCCGGGCAAGACCAGCGTAATCCACCACACCCACTTTTGGGGACAGCCATGACTCTATCACTCAGTCACGCCCCGAGATGCCACCACATTTAATGTGCATTAGATTCTCGCACAACCAGCACTCAACAAATTGCATTTGTGCAGAATCAGTGATATGCCGAAGTGTACATGATTTCTTACAGCAAATCATATTGGCAAGTAAGGGAGATAACCAAACAAAAATACAAACAGATTAAGATAGAAAAAATAAAAGATAAAGAGAGGATTAACTGTGTTGGGAGAAACAAAAATCCCAAACAAAAACTCCCTAATACAGAGATCAAAAGAATAAACAGTTGATGAAAACAGAAAATAGAGCGGGAGAGAGCTAAACTACAAACGAAATAAATTTCGTAAGAAACAAAAACAAACACTAAGCTAAGCGTGAGCGAGCGACATCGAACACAAGTAAGGAAACTCTAGTCGGAGGTGCCCGACTAGGAAATACCCTGAACCCCGCCTATCGGCGGCTTTAAATGCACTTCAAAGTTTGTATATAATTTTAAATTAAATTAAAAAATTAAAAAAAAAGATTAAGTAACTTGCATAAAAAAAATTGACGTCAGCTTAGAGAATCGAACCCGAGACTTTGTGTCGGCGATCATCGCTTCTACCAACACAGCCGTTGCAATACATAAGATTGAGATAGCAAATTCCTAAGTAAAGTTATTGAGCTACTGAGCTACTGCTACTGAGCTGCTGAACTTCTGCTGAAAATTCATCCCAATTTGTCTTTGTTGTTGTTGTGAATTCTTCGAATTTTCTAGAGCTTCGGCTGCTGTTGCCACGCGCGTGTGTACGTAAACGTCTCGTTTAATAACATAATGCATTTCATCTATTCATATGTATATTATATTGACTTTAAGTTATATCAATATTACTCCTATTTTATATATATGTAAATATATACAGTATGTACATGTGTTCATACATACATATGTATGTATATTGCAAGCAACGCATACATACACACGCACACGCATACGCTCTGCTAACTGCGCAGTTTACTCAGCGACTGCGCTGCGCCAATATGTGCGTGTTATGGAAAATTAAATGTTTAATAACTTTTTTTGTAGATCGACTTTCTTAATCAAACTTGCGCAGCGTAATTATATCATTCATATGTGTGCGTGTGCAAAAGCACTAGTCTCTAGTATTTGAAATAATTGTTTTGAAAATTTGGGCGAAAAAAAAGTTCAAGTCTCTAGCTATTATAGGTTCTGAGATCCACGCGTTCAAACATACGGACAGACGGACGGATGGACAGACGGACAGACAGACAGACGGACAGGGCTCAATCGACTCGGCTTGTCGTCCTGATCAAGAATATATATACTTTATGGGGTCTGCCACGCCTCCTTCTGCCTGTTACATACATTTGGGCTGCAACAAAACCATTATACCCTGATTACCCATTTTTAATGGGTTCAGGGTATAAAAACCAGCTCTGTCTGATCAGTCAAGCACTAGCAAAGCCGTAGCTGAAGCAGCACTACTAGACGAGGACGATATTGAAGACTGCGAAATGCTAACAGCCACAACGCCAACCGACCGCCTCCTATCTGGTGCCCAGAGATTCGATCTATTGCATTTCTGCAAGAAATAATTGATCAAGCTATAAATCCGGGATCCTATGTCATCAATCCCAAAAAGAATAATATTGCAGTCCTCACAAACTGCAGTGACGACTACTGCAGTAGTGAAACCTCTCACCAATCGAGGCGTGAAGTTTCACTGCTACTAATTGAAGGAAGACAAGACCCGCAGAGTTTATCTAAAAGGACTCCATTCGAGTACAGATACAGAAGATATAAAAAAAGAGTTCGGCTTAAAAGGCCATAAAGTTTCTAATATTTACAACCTGCGTAGCCGAGTCGATAAAACCCCTCTAAATATCTTCGTAGTCTTGAAAAAAGCGACAAACAATAAGCAAATTCACGATTTGCGTATTACATCTCGTCAAAGATGCACTGTTGAATTACCGAAGAAATTCAACGATCTAACCCAATGCCACCGCTGTCAGGAATTTGGGCACACAAAGCGCTACTGCCACAGAGACCCCACGTGTGTGAGATGCGCCGGGAAGCACGACTCCAAAGACTGCACTCGACCAAAGGACCAATCTCCAATCTGTGTCCACTGCGAAGAGCAACATCCGGCCAACTAAAGGTTATCTCACGTATAAGAGGTTATTAAAATTGCTGGTCCCAGCACAAAGATGGCTTCCGCAATAAAGCGCAGTAATAAGCAGTTTATCTCCTACAAAAGAACATAGATGTAATGCTCATTGCAGAAAGTCGGGAATGTCCGACAATTCAAATTCAAAGATACGAGAACTATCAGGCCCATGGTGGAGGAACAAACAGCTTCGGTGGGTCATCGCTCCTGGTTCGGTCAACACTGGGACATACTCGTCTTCTAACTTATGCCAACACAACACAGCAGTGCTCAGCCATCACAATTCCAACATCAATTGAAGAAATAGAAATAGCATCGATCTATTGCCCACCAAACAGTAATCTTCATGCGCAGGACATCACTCATCTTCTAAGCCGAAGCAGCAATAAAATTCTAATTGGAGGTGACTGGAACTGATGGCACCCAATTTGGGGAAGCAGTAAGTCAAAGCATCGCGAAGAGGTTATACTTGATTCAATTCAAGAGTGTCAATATTCTATCCTGGCTACTGGAGCCCTTACACACTACCCAATAAACGGGCAATGTCCGTCTGCAATTGATTTCGCAGTTTACAAAGGCATCTGCGACCGACAACGTAGCATTGAAGACTACCTGGAGTTATTATCTGACCATCTGCCGCTAGTAGTCACAGTCCATGCACAGCCACAGTTCTTTCCATCCAGACAACGGCTCCTGCCTACAGGACCAATATTCAAACTTGCTCTGCAATCGTCACTGGACCCGGAAATTGAGCTACGCACTGCAGAAGATGTGGAATACGCAGCAACAGAGAGAGTTCTGAGTTTGTGAGAGTAAGACGTGTTTTTTGTTTGCGCTCCGTACTTTTAAATATTTCTGTTCTTTAATTTGTTGTAAATTTATACATTATTTGTGTATTGGTGATTATTGCATTTTTAGTTTTGATACTGCCGTGATTTTTGCTTATAAACATTGTGTTTTTTATTTTATTTACAATAGTTTTGTGAGCGTCGGTGTATATCTGAATTGCAATTTTCGTTTTAGTATTTCTATTCTTTCGTTGTTCTTATTTGCTTTTCTGTTCTTTTTTTTTAAACGCGTTAGTGTGTGTGTTCGCTGTCGCTTGTTCACGCTCAGCTTTTTACACGGGTTAGTGTGTGTGTTCGCTGTCGCATCGCTCACGCTTAGCTTGCGTTTTGTTTTTGTTTCTTGCGAAATTTATTGCGTTTGTAGTGCAGCTCTCTCCCGCTCTATTTTCTGTTTCTTCATCTACTATTTATTCTTTTGATCTTTGTAGTAGCTGAGTGTTGTTGTTTGTGATTTTTGTTTCTCTCAATCACAGTTAATCAACTCTTTGTCTTTTATCTTTTCTTTTTTTTACTATCTAAATCTGTTTGTATTTTTGTTTTGATTATCTCCCCTACTTGCCAATATGATTTGCTGTAAGAAATCATGCACACTTCGGCATATCACTGATTCTGCACAAATGCAAATTGTTGGGTGCTGGTTGTGCGAGAATCTAATGCACATTAAATGTGCTGGCATCTCGGGGTGTGACTGTGATAAAGTCATGGCTGCTCCCAAAAGTGGGTGTGGTGGATTACGCTGGTCTTGCCCGGATTGTTTGGAAAAACAATTAAGTTTTTCCAAGATATATAATTCTGTGCGGGTTCAGTATTCAAATCTGAGCAAATTTTCAAAACAGCTAGAAGAGGAACTAAAAGCTGGAGAAGAAATATTGTATCAGTATAAGTTTGATTCTCCGCTGAATACAATGATTACTCCATCACTGCTAGTTCCTCAATCCATTCAATTATCATCTCCTACCTTATCAACCCCTTGTCAAGAATTATCAATTCCAATACCTGATGATTCTGTTGAAATATCTGGGTCTAGTGTCAGCACAGACATTCAAAAGGCCACTAATAAAAAAGGTAAAGTTTCTCCGAGTGTTGCTCAATCGAAAAACAACATTCAGACACCGTCTCCTACACCGTCTCCTACTCCTATATTACCCTATTTATCTGTTGTGTCTCCTCGAAAGCAAGTTTTCTTATATAGGCTTTCATCAGATACGACATGTGAGGCTGTGTCTGCTTTTATTGAAAGTAAAATTTCATCTAAAGTATTTATAACGTCGTTCGTTTAAAATCAATGTCCCAATTGAATTTTTCGATACAATATGTGATCCAAACTTTTGGCCACCTCATGTTGTTGTACATGAATTCAAACCTAAGACTCGGAATAGAATTTCTCCAGTGTCTTTAAATCCCGTTTCGGTTCAACCTTCATCTGAGGCTGTATCAAAAAACTAAGTTTCTTTCCATCTTTTCCGCAGCTATCTATTATTTATCAAAATGTTCGAGGCCTTAATTCTAAATTAAAAAATCTATTTCTGCATAGCTGTAGTGTCCAATCTGAACTTATAGCCCTCACTGAAACATGGTTAAGCCAAAATGTTTATAATAGTGAGGTTTTTTCAAATAATTTCACTATTTATAGACTTGATCGCGCGTCTCGTAGAGGGGGTGGTGTTTTAATAGCTGTTAAATCCCATTTCCTCTCTGAATCTTTTACATTCTCATCAATTCACAATGTTGAGATTATTGGAGTTAAAATAACTTTTCAGTCTTGTTCCCTATACGTTACTTGTTCATATATTCCTCCCTCTTCCGATTTACAAGTTTATAGTCATCATATATCTTGTATTAAAGAAATGTATGAATATGCTCAAGATAATGACTTATTTCTTGTATTGGGTGATTTTAATATACCTAACATTTCTTGGGCCTCATTTCCTAATTCGAATTATCTTATTCCAACAATTGATCATTATTTTTTTGATGAATTGTTTAATCTTTCTATGTATCAGATTAACTCAATTTCTAATCATTTAAATCGTTCTCTTGATCTTGTTTTTACTAATGATGACGCCAGCATTAATGTTTTAAGATCATCCCCCTTTTGTATACCTGAGGATTAATATCATCCAACACTAGAGGTTTTAATACCTATTTACTGTCCACCAATTCTTACGCCCTCGTCATCTAAAGAGCGTCGTTGGTTTAATAAATGTAATTTTGTTTTGTTTAATGATCTCATTAATGCAACAGATTGGGCTCCTTTATATGAGGCAGTTGATGTAAACTTAGCAGTTTCAACATTCTACAATACTTTAAATGCTATTCTAGACAAGTGTGTTCCTATGTGTCTTCCCAAATCTCTTTCTAATAAACCTCCCTGGTTCACTTCGACTCTTTCAACTCTAAAAAATTTTAAATCTAAATGTTTTAAAAAGTTAAAAAAGTCGGGTTCGATCGTTGATTGGTCTAAATACTCCTTAGCTAAGGCCAAATTCAATATTTTAAACTCTCGTTGTTATGAGAATTACCTTATACGCTGTAAAAGGCAGTTTGCTCGTGATCCCAAAAGATTTTATTCATTTGTAAATTTGAAGCGTAAATCTTCTGGGTTTCCATCCTCGTTTTTCCTAGGTTGTGACAGTACTTGCAATGATCAAGATACCTCAGATCTATTTGCAAAGTTCTTCCAATCCACTTATTCAACTGCCATTTCTGAAACCAATTCTTTTCCAATTTTAAATTCTGAAATTAATGGAAATGCTATTATGGTTTCTAATATTTCTCCTGTCTCTCTTTTATCCGCTATGCGTACGTTGAAATCGTCGTTCTCTCCGGGGACGGATGGTATTCCTAGTTGTGTGATTAAAGAATGCAGTGCTTCTTTGTGGTCACCTTTATTAAAACTGTTTAATTTGTCTCTTGATACTTCGGTATTTCCTTCAATTTGGAAAGAATCATTTATTATTCCTCTGTATAAAAAAGGAGGAAGATCTGATATTTCAAATTACAGAGGCATTGCCAAGCTTTCTGCTATTCCGAAGTTATTTGAAAAAATTATAACTTCTAATTTACAGCACTTTTGTAAATCCATTATTTCACCATCGCAGCATGGTTTTGTTCAGAATCGATCAACCTCTACGAACTTATTAGAATTTTCATCCCTAGTCAATGAAAGCTTTTTAAAGAAAATGCAAACAGATGTTATATACACTGATTTCCGTAAGGCATTTGACTCTGTTCAGCATGACATCTTGCTTCAAAAGCTTGACCAATTGGGATTTTCTCCTAAACTTCTATTTTGGATTGCTTCCTATTTAAAGGGTAGAACCCAAAGAGTTCTGTTGAGAACATCTATTTCGAAGGTCATATTTGTCTCTTCGGGTGTTCCTCAGGGTAGTCACTTGGGCCCTCTACTTTTCTCCCTATTTATAAATGACCTTCCCAGCTGTATTTCTTACTCTAGAATATTTATGTATGCAGATGATGTAAAACTCTGTCTCTCATACAAGAACTCAATAGATCATCTACGCCTACAGGATGATCTAATATCCTTTCAAAATTGGTGTAAAGCTAATCAGTTGCATCTAAATTGTTCTAAGTGTATGACAATGACTTTCTGTCGTACCACTCCATTTTTTGCTGATTATACAATCAACAATGTGTCCTTGCAACGTATTTCTACAATCAAAGATCTCGGTGTGCTCTTTGACTGTAAACTTAGATTCAATACCCATATTCTAACCATCGTTAATGAAGCCAAAAGTGTACTTGGTTTTATTAAACGATGGTCTAAAGAGTTTAATGATCCGTTTGTCACTAAACTTCTTTTTGTCTCGCTGGTACGTCCTATTTTAGAATATTGTTCTATTATATGGTCGCCACAGCAGAAATTGTATCAGGACCGTATTGAATCAGTTCAGAAGCAATTTCTTCTTTTTGCCTTGCGCAATCTAAACTGGGATGGTAACCTTCGTCTACCGTCTTATCGTAGTAGGCTTCTTCTTTTGGATCTTCCATCGTTAATCAATCGTAGAATAGTCTTGGGTATTACTTTTCTACATAAGTTGATTAACGGTAGTATTGATTCGCCTTCTCTTCTATTTCAAGTCAATTTCCTAGTTCCTTCCCATGCTTTTCGTCACTTCTGTCCTCTTTATTTACCTATATGTAACTGTAACTATTCCTTGTACAGTGCGTTCCGTGTTCTATGTACTAAGTACAATACTTATTTTCATGTATTTAGTTCTGAACTCTCTCTTTCCTTAATAAAATCTTCTCTTTTAGCATATTTCAGAGAAATCACACACATACCACAGTTGTGAGAATGCACCTATGCAATTCTTCTTACTTGTGTAGTGATTTCTCTTATCGTATTTTACTTTTTAAGATTTTTATTTTTTCTTATATTTTTATAACCTTTTTTTAACTTCTTCTATCTTGCTTAGTTTCAATGATATCACTAACCATATCTGGCTGTGATTTGGGGCATAGCTCATCGGACCGGCAAATAAAACACCCCCATCGGGTTGGTGATATCATTGCTATATATTGTTAGTATTAGTCTTTTTCTTTTTCCTGTTTCTGTTTATAATTTTAATTTTGTAATTTTATAATTTGACTCACGAATGTTGTCAATTTTCTTTATATAAATAAATAAATAAATATGTGTGTATGTGTAAAAGCACAAGTCTGTAGTATTTGAAATAAGTGATTTGAAAATTTGGGCGAAGGGGGCGTGGCATCCAAAATTTAACAAAAATCAAAATTGTATAAAAGTCCCATTAAGCTAAATACTAGATTTGGAGTCTCTAACTATCAAGATATAGAAGATATAATTTTAAAACTGAAAATCGATTTCGTTTTTAATCGATAAAAAAAGAACGAGAAGAGTTATCGAATTTCTAAAACAAACTCGACCTGCGCGATATATAAACGATTCTATAAAAAAAGTTCAAGTCTCTAGCTATTATAGGTTCTGAGATCCACGCGTTCAAACATACGGACAGACGGACAGACGGACAGACGGACGGACGGACAGACGGACAGACGGACAGACAGACAGAAGGACAGGGCTCAATCGACTCGGCTTGTCGTCCTGATCAAGAATATATATACTTTATGGGGTCTGCCACGCCTCCTTCTGCCTGTTACATACATTTGGGCTGCAACAAAACAATTATACCCTGATTACCCATTTTTAATGGTTTCAGGGTATAAAAATGTAAAAATTATACTCAAATACTCACCCAAACAAATATTGTCAACAAAATATAATTACAACAAGAGAGTCAAAGGCCCTAGCAGCCAGTACTCTAAAATTAAGTTAGCTTAAATAATATTACATTATAAGTTAACTGTACATAAATAAATAAATTAATAATACTATGCAAACTGTGAAGTTCATTTAAAATCGCCGATAGGCGGGGTTTAGGGTATTTCCTAGTCGGGCACCTCCGACTAGAGTTTCCTTACTTGTTAACCATGTTTTTTCACATATAGTTACTTTTTTCACATATAATTTAGTTTTTACTCGTTTACTCGTGTCTCAACCGTTTTTATTTCCCATTCTTCCATGATTACCTTCTTCAGCATAGTCCGTTGGAGTAACTCCCAGAAGTCCTCAATGATGCGGCGAGCAGATTATATGTAGAATACACTACACATCAGTACATTTAATAACTTTTGTGTGAATTCAATTTTTTCAATTTATAATATAAGAATATGTGATATATATAATATGTTCACCTAAAATAGGTTAAAGTTAAAAATATAGAATCTAGACAACTAATACTTAGCTTTTCTGTGAAGCCGAGTAAAAATATATAAAAAGACATTATTGATAGTTTTTTTATTTAAGAGGCATAACAAATAAATTTTAACCACGAGTGTTGGCAGGTTTTGAACTTTCGAAGTAAATTGATCGCAGCAACGTAAAGTAGCTCAATGATGTACTTAGTATCTAAAAGTATGTGTTTATAGTAGAAGAATCTTGTTAACATTAACAATATATTTACCGCAGTAAAGCTTTGAAGAGATAATGTTGAAAACTTAAAAGCTGTAATCTTCACAGGTCGCTGACTACAAAGAATCATATATTTCAAATTTTGAAGAAACTGTTCGTTATATGAAATTTCTTCCCATCTGCAGTTATATAAATGCCATGCCGTAATTGTAGACTGTAAAATAATAAGAATATTAATGATTGTAGGCTGTAAAATAATAAGCATTTTAATGATAAACTATTATTGTGAGTATTTTTATACTCATTTACAAAGTGAAACGAGTATATTGGGTTTGTGCAATGTCCGTCTTGCTGTCTGTCCGTATGAACGCAAATCATTTCTATGCTATTGAAGCTAGAGACTTGAAATTTGGAACATATACTCATGTATACTCTCGTCAGATAAAGTGTCAAGATTTTCCCGATACGCCCACTAGGCGCAATCAAATTTTAAAATGAATTTTGCTGTATGTCAAAAATACTACTTGTGGCAGTTCTAGAGAGTTGAATTGAAATTTTATACTCGCGTGACAACCCAAGTTGAATAAGCTACGGCGAATATATCTACGCCTATTGGGGGCGTGACAAATCGGGTGGAACTGTATCTTCCACAATTTTAGAGCTAGAATGACCAAATTGGCACGTGAGTAACTATTATGATTTGGCACGTGAGTAACTATTATGATCCTATAAAGATCAACCATAAAATTATATATCCAACCCACTACGGCATGACAAATCAGATCTGAATCTATATTTTGGATGTTCAGTTATATTTTGAACACTATTGATGCTTGAAACTTGAGACTTGGTATATTTATTGGTATTAACGTCCCAAGTTCAACAAGCTATAGCGGATTGGCCAAAAATTATTTTTACGCACCTTTTGGGGTGTGAGCTATTCAAAAAATACCCTGTAATTTTCAAGTTTTTTGAGTGTAAAATTCATACTAACGTTGTCCTACACCCTGTCATGGGATGGCCAAAAATTATATGTCTACGCCCACTGCGGGCATGGCAAATAAAATTAAACCACTTTTCTTGAGCAATAAACACACAATTTATTGAATTAATGGGGCTTAATTGATTTGCTAATTATTATAAATGGAAAAAAAATATATTATACAACAAAAGAATTAAGAAATAAAAACAAAGCCGACATAGAGAATCCGAGATTCGAACCTCCGCCTACTTGCACAAATCAAAATTCGTCTCTACCACGATGCCACCACTTTGCTTGTCAAACCAATAATAATTATAAGTAAAAAGTGTATAAAATACCGACTCACCCGAGGTTCGATCCAAGGGTGCCATGAGCGACGCGCGCCACTTCTATTAGCACTGAACTACATAGTAACCAAGTAACTTAATGAGCATATGATTTACGCTGAATTCTATTGTATTTGTTATTTGTTAGAACATAAGAAAATGTTCGCTGTGCAGCCAAGCACATTTGTCAATTGCCTAAACGTTTTGTTGAACTGTGTTAACGGATTTTAATGAAATTTTTAGCATATTAATTATATTTTCAACTGAATTATAAGAAATTGGTGTATAGAAAAAAACAAAATTGTATTAAATTCACATGACACTAAATACAAAATTAGGGATGATTAGGAGTGTGGCAAATTGATAAATTGGTTTCTTGGAATATTATGGAACTAGGAGCTTACGGTGTGAATGAGCATTTCGCAGTCGATAGCGCACGAATGCAACGTTTTTACTTGTTATAACTTGATATACCCTAAATAGCTAGCGACTCGATTTTTATATCATTCACAAAGTGAATGTAGAAGTTAACACGCGCGCGGCCAATGGAGCAATTGGGCCGGATGCCGTTGCGATAGAGTTGCAGGCGAAATTTAACACCATCACGCCTAAGCAGATCGTCCGCAAGAATCGCCGACTCAGCGGTCTACCGGTCTGTCTGCCGGCAGCGGCGTCTTCACCAATTCGTTTAAGCTACTTTAAGTTTTAGTTTTAAAATTATTCTCGAACAACTCAAACGAATGGACAACTCAAACGAGTTGATAATAAAAATAATTTACCACAAGTCGATTAAGTCGGTCCAGCACAATTGTGTCGGTTTAATTTATTAAGATGGCTCAATCTCTTAAGCTGTATTATGACTTCTTGTCACCGCCATGCCGGGCTGTTTGGCTAGCGCTTAAATTGAGTAAAACCCAATTTGAGGCCTGTCCCGCAGCACTGCGCAAACGAGAGCAATTGACCGATGAGTACAAGAAGATCAATCGCTTGCAGAAGTTGCCCGCTCTGGTGGATGGCAGCTTCCACCTATCCGAGAGCGTGGCCATGAGTCGTTATCTCTCAGATAAAAATCAGCTGAGCGCTGGCTCAGCTGGCTCAAGCTGCTGAGCTTTATCCAAAAGATCTAGAGTTGCGTGCTCGTGTGGATGAGTATTTGATGTGGCAGTTCCGGTATGTGCATGTGCCTTGTGGCACATACTTTATGAAGGGTTGGCTACTGCCCATCAATGGACTCGCACCCAAGCCCAAGCCAGAGGTGGTGGCAAAACTAGTAAAGGATGTTGAAGTCAGCTTGGATCTGCTTGAGCGCCTTTGGATGGCAGATGACTTCTTGGTTGGCAACAAGCTAACAGTGGCTGACTTATCATGCGCCTCTGAGATCGAACAGCTGAGACTCTGTCAGTTCAATGTGAACGAACGTCAGTTCCCCAAGGTGGCCAAATGGCTACAGCGCGTGCGCGACTCATCCCAGCCCTATAACGATGTCGCCTACGAGTTCGTTAACCAAAAGTCCAAGCAGGCAGCTAAGCTCTAGGTGAATCCAGTCCAACTTTTTTCAACCAATTTTTCACTGCATTTGATTTTATTTTTCTGCCGCGTTAATTTAATTTTGCCTGCCTGTATTTAATTTATGTTCGCCCTGTTTTATTAGCTTTAAGCACATTTTAGCTGTCCATTGCATAAATTTGGCCTGTCCAGTCAGTATATATTCAGATAGTTCGACTTTAACGTTAACGTTTTCTATGTGCAATTTGAGCTTTAATCGATTCCTTTACGACATTAAAAATTATGTTCTGTATAAATATGAACTACAATAAAATGTATAAGCTAAAAAAAAAAAAAAAACTAACTCGCAAAGATAATCTCTTTTAGTTCGGTTGTGTCGCGCATAGTCGAAAAACGTTGTGATCCACTGATCTTACTATACAGCCTACCTGTGAGAAGTATAGCACAAACAGTGAATTCGGACGCTGTCGGTCTCGGCCAAAGCAAAAGACAAATAAATATAAAAACGAAAATTAATTTGCTAAGGGCGCTACGGGCTAAACCTGGGGCCGCGAGCAAATCAGCTGAGCTGAAAAAGCACTTATCCCCTTGCCGCCACACAAAATCAGAGCAAAAGCTCACGCTAAGCGTAGCTTACAAAAAGCTCTATAAACATTGCATCAGGGCTGAAGAAAAAAAAAACGAAATGTTCGCTAAAACGCAATCGACTTGGCCCTGGACTCAATCCAACACGCCAAAGCTCCCATGAATAAGAGGAAGCTGCAGATATCGCCTGAGGTCACCAGAAAATTGCAGCTCTCAGCGATCAACCCAGCACCAGCAAAGCAGCAGCCGAAAAAGCAACACATAATCGCTACGAGCTGCTAGATGTCGAGGATGAAAAAATCTTCGAGGTGGATGCACCCAGCCCGATTCAACAAGCGGAAAAACCAAAGCCCCCACCAACCCCCATCTAGTGCCCAAATATCAAATCGATTGCGCAGCTACAAGCGCTAATTAAAAATCTCTAGCTACCAAAAGGACAGGCAACCTCATCGCTTCGATGAGACAGAGCTGGCGTACCTCAGGGCAGCGTACTTGGCCCGATTCTGTACAATCTGTACACCGCCTTCCGGCCTCCGGCCTCCCAACTTTGGAATGCTCATAGCAACGTACGCTGACGACACTGCAATTCTAAGCCGGAATGATTCGCCGATAGAAGCCTCTGCTTTGCTGTAGACGTTTTTAAACGAACTCCATTCCTGGACTAGACGATGGAGCATTGTCATCAATGCACAAAAATCGACGCAAGTGACATTTGCCATCAGAAGAGGGCAGTGTCCAGCAACAACATTAGGTCAACCAATTCCAAAAGCCAATAAAGTCAAATATTTGTGAGTCTTACTGGATCAAAGACTGACATACCGCCCGCACATTAGCCAAACATCAAAAAAGTGCCAAGCAAAACTTCGAAACCTCGATTGGATGCTGAAAAACAAGCAACACCCGGGTCTTCATATCGACGATCGGCGCTTCTACCAACACAGCCGTTGCACTACATGAGTGTGAGATAGCCAATTCCTAAGTAAAGTTATTGAGCTACTGAACTACTAATACTCAGCTGCTGAGCTGTGCTAAAAATTCATCCACAATTTGTCTTTGTTGTTGTTATGCATTCTTAGAACTTTCTAAATGCTTCTGCTGCTGCTACCACGTGAGAAACGTAATAGGCGTTTTGTTTAATAACATAATAGATTTCATCTGTATATTATATTGACTTTATTTAAATTATATCAATGTTCTTCTTATTTTATATATATGTATTAATGTTTGTATATTGCAAGCAATGCATTTATACAAACGCGTACACATTCGCTTTGCTACCTGCGTAATTTACTCAGCGACTGCGCTGGGCCAATATGTGCATGTTATGGGAAATTAAATGCTTAATAACTTTTTTTGTAGACCAACTTTCGTTATCAAACGTGCGCATCGTTTATATCACTCATATATGTGTATTTGCAAAAGCAAATATCACTTATTTAATTTATTTTATTTAAATTTCTCAAATTCAATTTGAATTTTTTGCTCGTTGTTCTCGAAGGTTTTGATTTTAATTTGTTTTTTTGCTTATATTAATTAACTGTAAATTGGGCATACGAAACAATGCGCGAAGTCATTTCCATACAAATTGGGCAATGCGGCACGCAAATCGGCAACGCCTGCTGGGAGCTGTATCTGCTGGAGCATGACATCAATCTGAATGGTAGTCGCAAAACGGGGGCGCAGCAAATGGAGAGTGACTGCGGCTCCAGTGTAGGTCAACCCAGCTCAGACAATGATGCACACACCTTCTTCATGGAGGCCGGCAATGGCAAGTAGGTGCCGCGCTCCATCTTTGTGGACCTGGAGCCATCGGTGATCGATAGCGTGCGCACGGGCGTCACACGGCATCTGTATCATCCGGAACAGCTGATCTCCGGCAAGGAGGATGCGGCCAATAACTTTGCCCGTGGCCGCTATTCGATTGGCATGGATGTGCTGGACCGGGTGAAAACGCGACTGCAAAAGATTGTGGAGCAATGCGACGGGCTGTAGAGCTTCCTCATCTTCAACTCGATGGGCGGCGGCACTGGCTCCGGCTTCACTTCGCTGCTCATGGAGACGCTGTCCAATGATTTCAGCAAGAAGTGCAAACTCAACTTTGGCGTCTATCTCTCGCCAAAAGTGTCTACGGCCGTGGTGGAGCCTTACAATGCGCTGCTGACGGCCTGTTGTATGCTCTTCCGTGGCGATGTGATGCCCAAGAATGTGAACGCTGCGATCTCGGCCATCAAGTCCAAGCGGCACATCCAATTCGTTGACTGGTGTCCCACCAATTAAGAGAAGCCGGCCTTTGTCAAGAATGGCGATCTGGGTCCCACCTCTCGCGCCTGCTGCATGCTCACCAACATGACGGCCATCAGCGTGGCCTGGCCTACATATACGATCTGATGTTCAAGAAGCGCGCCTTCGTCCATTGATATGTGGGCGAGGGCATGGAGGAGGGCGAGTTCAACAAGGCTCAAGAGGATATTCCGGTGCTCGAACGGGACTTCAACGAAGTGGGCCTGAACAACGATGAGGAAGCAAACAAGGAGTACGCCGAATTCTAACCAGCCTTTCCCTCTCCGTAATATGCATGCCATTCAACTCAACCCAATCCCAGCCGCCTCAATAGATCTATATATGAGTTCCATAACAACATATCCGTAAAGAATCCTTTTAAATTGTAAACACAAACATAGATAAGTATTATTCTTTAGTATACTATCAATGAACTGGTTTCCTGAGCTCTGTCTTGCCCGACAACTGCTAATCAGCCCCACCCAAAATTCAAGTATTGTATTTATATATTTCCATATACGTAAGTCTTATATAATATACTATATATTATGTGTAGATCTATGGATCAATAAAGGAACTCAATATAGAAAAATTAAGGATTCTTTCCAAATTTAGGGGAATACCGAGGTATCAAAAGATAAATTAAACAGTTTTAATAAAGGTGACCACAAAGAAGCACTGTATTCTTTAATCACACAACTAGGAATACCATCCGCCCCCGGAGAGAACCACGATTTCAACGTACGCATAGCAGATAAAAGAGAGACAGGAGAAATATTAGAAACGATAATGGCATTTCCATTCATTTTAGAATTTAAAATTGGAAATGAATTGGTTTCTGGAATGACAGTTGAATAAGTGGATTGGAAGAACTTTGCAAATAGATCTGAGGAATCTTGATCATTACAAATTCTGTCACAACCTAGGAAAAACGAGGATGGAAACTCAGAAGATTTACGCTTCAAATTTACAAATGAATAAAATTTTTTGGGATCTCGGACAAACTGCCTTTTACTGCGTATAAAGTAATTCTCATAACAACGAGAGTTTAAAATATTGAAATTGGCCTTAGCTAAGAAGTATTTAGACTAGTCAACGACCGAATCCGACTTTTTGAACTTTTTAAAACATTTAGATTTAAAATTTTTTAGAGTTAAAAGAGTTGAAGTGAACCAGGGAGGTTTATTAGAAAAAGATTTAGGAAGACACATAGGAACACACTTGTCTAGAATAGCATTTAAAGTACTGTAGAATGTTGAAACTGCTAAGTTTGCATCAACTGCCTCATATAAAAGAGACCAATCTGTTGCATTAATGAGATCATTAAGCAAAACAAATTACATTTATTAAAACAACGACGATTTCTAGATGATGAGGGCGTAAAAATTGTTGGACAGTAAATAGGTATTAAAGCCTCTAGTGTTGGATGATATAAGTCCTCAAGTCTAGAGGGGGATGATCTTAAAACATTAAAGCTGGTGTTATCGTTAGAAAAAAAAAAACAAGATCAAGAGAACGATTTAAATGATTAGAAATTGAGTTAATCTGATACATAGAAAGATTAAACAATTCATCAAAAAAATAATGATCAATTATTGGAATAAGATAATTCGCATTGGGAGATGAGTCCCAAGAAGTGTTAGGTATATTAAAATCACCCAACACAAGAAATAAGTCATTATCTTGAATATATTCATACATTTCTTTAATACAAGATGATAATATAAACTTGTAAGTCGAAAGAGGGAGGGATATATAAATAAGTAACGTATAGGGAACACGACTGAAAAGTTATTTTAACTCAAATAATCTCAACATTGTGAATTGATGAGAAGGTAAGAGATTCCGTGATAAAATGGGATTTACCAGTTATTATAACACCACTTAACCATATTTCAGTTAGGGCTATAAGTTCACATTGGACACTACAGCTATGCAGAAATAGATTTTTTAATTTAGAATTAATTCCTCGAACATTTTGATAAATAATAGATAGCTGCGGAAAAAAAGGAAAGAAACTTAGTTTTTTGATACAGCCTCAGATTAAGGTTATACCGAAACGGGATTTAAAGATACTGGAGAAATTCTATTCCGAATCTTAGGTTTGAATTTATGTTCAAGAACATGAGGTGGCCAAAAGCTTGGATCACATATAGTATCGAAAAATTCAATTGGGACATTGATTTTAAACGAACGACGTTAGATGAAATTTTACTTTCAAAAAAAGCAGGCACAGCCTCACATGTCGTATCTGATGAAAGCCCAGATAAGAAAACTTGCTTTCGAGGAGACAAAACAGATAAATATAGTAATATAGGAGTAAGAGACGGTGTAGGAGACGGTGTCTGAATGTTGTTTTTAGTTTGACCAACACTCGGAGAAACTTTAACTTTTTTAGTAGTGGCCTTTTGAGTGTCTGTTATGACACTAGACACAGATATTTCAACTGAATCATCTGAATTGGGAATTGATAATTCTTGACAAGGTGAAGAAGAGGTTGATAAGTTAGGAGACGATACTTGAATGGAGAGGGGAACTAGCAGTGATGGATCAATCACTGTATTTACGGAGAATTAAAATTGAACTAATTCAATATTATACTGATTCAATATTTCCTCTCCAGCTTTTAGTTCCTCATCAAGCTATTTCGAAAATTTACTTAGATTTGAATACTGAACCCTCACTGAATTATACATCTTGGAAAAACTTAATTGTTTTTCCAAACAATCCGGCTAAGACCAGCGTAATCCACCACACCCACTTTTGGGAGCAGCCATGACTCTATCACAGTCACGCCCCGAGATGCCAGCACATTTAATGTGTATTAGATTCTCGCACAACAAGCAACCAACAAATTACATTTGTGCAAAATCAGTGACATGCCGAAATGTACATGATTTGTTACAGCATATCATATTGACAAGCAGGGGAGGTAATCAAAACAAAAATACAAACAGATTAAGATAGAAAAAATAAAAGACAAAGAAAGGATTAACTGTGTTGGGAGAAACAAAAATCCCAAACAACAACACTCAGCTAATACAAAGATCAAAATAATAAACAGTTGAAGAAACATAAAATAGAGCGGGAGAGAGCTATACTACAAACGAAATAAATTTCGTAAGAAACAAAAACAAACATTAAGCTAAGCGTAAGCGAGCGACAGCGAACACACACACCCATGTAAAAAAAACAGAAAGCAAATAAGAAAAACGAAAGAATAAAAATACTAAAACGAAAATTGCAATTTAGATATACACCGATGATCACAAAACTATTGTAAAGAAAAACAAAAAACACAATGTTTAGAATCACAAATCACGGCAGTATCAAACCAAAAATTCAATAATCACCAATATACAAATAATGTGTAAATATACAACAAATTAAAGAACAGAAATAATAAAAAGTACGGAGCGCAAACAAAAACTCGTCTTACTCTCACAAACTCAGAGCTCTCAACCCCTTCTTCACCGTGTAAGGAATTATCAATCCCAATATCAGATGATTCAGGTGACACATCTGTTGCTAGTGTCATAACAGACACTCAAAGGGCCCTACTAAAAAAATTAAAGTGTCCCAAGTGTTGATCAAACTAGAACCCACATTCAGACTGCTTCTCTTGTCTCTACTGTACCTGATTTATCTGTTGTGTCTCCTCGAAAGAAAGTTTTCTTATCTAGGCTTCTTTGCAACTATATGTGACCCCAACTTTTGGCCATCTTATGTAGTACTGCAAGAATTTAAACCAACGATTCGGAATGGAATTTCTCCAGTGTCTTTAAATTCTGATTTTGTACAACCTTTATTTGAGGCTGTATCAAAGAACTAAGTTCCTTAAAATCTCTTCCGCAGCTATCTTTGATTTATCAAAATATTCGTGGCCTTAATTGTAAATTAAAAAATCTATTTCTGCATAGCTTTAGTGTCCAATGTGAACTTATAGCCCTCACTGAAACATGGTTAAACCAACATGTTTATAACAGTGAGGTTCTTTCAAACAATTTCACTATTTATAGACTTGATCGCTTGTCTCGTAGGGTGGGTGTGGTGTTTAATAGCTGTTAATCCCATTTTATTTCGGAATCTTTTACCTTCTCATCAATTCACAATGTTGAGATTATTGGAGTTAAACTAACTCTTCAGTCTTGTTCGCTATACGTTACTTGTTCATATATCCCTCCCTCTTCCGATTTATAAGTTTATAGTCAACATATATCTTGTATTAAAGAATTATATGGGTATGTTTAAGATAATGACTTGTTCCTTGTGTTGCAAAATTTAAATATACCTTACACACTGGCCTCATCTCCCAATTCGAATTAACTTATTCAAATAATTGATCATTATATTTTTGATGAATTGATTAACCTTTCTATGTTTCAGATGAAGACAATTTCTAATCATTTGAACCGTTCTCTTGATTTTCTTTTACTAATGGTGATTCCAGCATTAATGTTTTTATATCATCCCCCTTTTGTATACCTGAGGAAATACATTATCGAACTCTAGAGGTTTTAATGCCTATTTACAGTCCACCAATTTTTACGCCCTCATCATCTAAACAGCGTCGTAGTTTTAATAATAAAAATTTTAAAAAGTCGATATCGGTTGTCGACTTGTCTAAATACTAATTAGTTAAGTCAAATTTCAATATTTTAAATTTTCGTTCTTATGAGAATTACCTCATACGCTATAAAAAACAGTTTGTTCGTGATCCCGGATGGTTTTATTCATTTGTAAATTTGAAGCGTAAATCTTCTGGGTGTCCCTCCTAGCTTGTTTTCCCACCTTTTGTTTAGTTGAATGATATCACTAACCATATTTGGTTGTAATAGCTCGCCGGCATGGCTATAAGCCCCCATCGCGTTGGTGATATCGTTGAGAAATATTGTTTTTATTTTAGACTTTTACATAAACTACTTATTAGTTGACTAACGTTTTATCGATTTTTATAAATTAATAAATAAATAAATAATATATAGAAAAAATGATGAATTCATTTAAATCTATTTAGGTACTAAACAAATTCGAAAATTTGAAGAGTTCAATAACAAAATTGAATTGGGGATGAATTTTGAGCAATAGCTCAGTAGCAGTAGAACAGTAGCAGTAGCTCAGTAGCAGTAGCTCAGTAGCAGTAGCTAAGTTGCTCAATAATTTTATTTAAGAATTTGCTATTTGACGCAATTTAAGTAGTATAACGGCTGTTTTGGTAAAACCCGACGGCTATTCTCTTCTCTAGGCTGCCGTCAAAAGTTTTTTATGCAAGTTTCTTAATTTTTTTTTTTATTAGTTTTAAATTGTTATAAGTCTATACAAACTGTGAAGTGCATTTAAAAACACCGATTTGGCGGGCTCAACGGCATTTCCTCGTCGGGCACCTCCGACTAGAGTTTCCTTACTTTTTTATATCCGGAACTCATTGAATATACAAAATCAGATATATATTCTTGATAAGCTCGACGAGCTGATTTTTTTTTAAATACATACATACATATAAATGCTATAATAACGCTGTGAAAATTTGATGAAGAATGTCCATCTGCAAAAAATGTTATTAAACATTTAATTTACCATATCATTGACATGCTGCAGCCCAAGCGCACTCGCTGCTCAGAGCAGAGGGCGTCCGTGTGCATGCATATGTGTGTGAATGCGCTGCTTTCAATATATATGTAAAATAATCATAGCATGCTTGCATTATCGGCTATTCGTAGCGTTCAGGGAATCTCTTAATCGAACGGTCCCGACTAGAGCACTCTTACTTATGTTTTACTTAAATATTATTTTTATACCGGAACCCATTGAAAATGGGAAATTAGGATTTTGTGAAAATGTATGTAACAGGCAGAAGGAGACATCGCAGACCCCATAAAGTATATATATTCTTGATCAGCTCGACGAGCTGAGTCGTACTACCCCTGTCCGTCTGTCCGTTCGTCCGTCTGTATGACCGCGCTGACCTCGTAAGCCACAAAAGCTAGAGAAATAGAAATGAAATCTGACATGTATACTCGTGAATATCATACGCAGTATAAGTTTGTATTTTTTTTTTTCGATAACTCATCCCGCATTTTTGCATTTTGCGCAGATAGGTGTAGTGAATGCGGACATTTTGTAGTTTTTGGATTTTGGATGTCAAGCCCCTTCGCCCACAATTTGCAAAACCCTTATATCAAATACTAGAGACTTTTGCTTTGGCAAATAGACAGATATGAATGCCATAATCACACTGTGAAAATTTGATTAAGAAAGTCCATCTAGAAAAGTCCATGTGGAAAGTCCATTTAGTTTCCCACGTCATAGGTATATTGCAGCCCGAGCGCGTTCGCTGCTCAGTTAGCAGAGCGCGTGCTCATATTACGTTCGTCTGCGTGCGTATGTGTTGCTTGCAATATATATGTAAAATAATCATAGCATACTTTCAATATCGGCTATTCAAAAGTAACACAGAAGTTATTCAACAATGGCAATGTGCTGCACAGCAAACATTTTCTTATGTTTTAAGAAATAACAAATACAATAGAATTCAGCGTGAATCATATGCTCAGTAAGTTACTTGCTTACTATGAGCTTCAGTAGCGTTGCTAATAGAAGTGACCAGTGCCGATCATAGGCAGCCTTGGATCGAACCTCGGGCGAATCGGTATTTTATATTATTTATATTTATTTTATTATTGATAATTATTATTGGTTTGACAAGGTTCAAATCTCAAATTTTCTATGTCGGCTTTTCTTCTATTTCTTTATTTTTTTATTTTTTTTTTAATATACTTTTGTTTTACATTTTTAATATTTAGTAAATCAATTAAGATGGTAAAAGCCAAAAAAGCCAATAAATTCTGTGCTTATAGCTCATGAAAAGTGGTTTAATTAAATTTGTCACACCCCCAATGGGCGTAGACATATAATTTTTGGTCAATCCATGACAGGGGTGTAGGACAACGTAACTGTGAATTTTGGACTACACTCAAAAATGCAAAAAATTACAGGGTATTTTTGAATAGGTCACGCCTCAAAAGGTGCGTAAAAATAATTTTTAACCAATCGATAGAGAAGGTCACCAGCAACCTACCAGTCAATATTTTGAAGCTTTTAGCACTTAAACTGCAGGAGCTATAAACTCGTGCGGTTTGCCATACCCCCTGTGGTCGTAGATATATCCGCTATAGCTTATTGGACTTGGGACGTTAATACAAGTATATGTAGCAAGTCTCAAGTTTCTAGCATCAATAGTGTTGAACATATAACAGAAGATGCAAATTTCATATATATTCAGATCCAATGTGAAAAATGACAGTGCGTTAGGGTTTGAGTGCAGCGTTGAAAGGTAGTGCGTAGCAGTGGCTCTACCAAATATGTTATGCTGATATAAACGTTTGACTCTGGATCGGAGTGTACATAGATTAAGCATGAGATAAGTGGTAAAATAATTAACAATGTAGTAATGTCGAAAGGTATTGGAAATATCAGCATTTGTAGTACATTGCAAATATTAAGTAACGTAAAAATTAACAGTTATTTTATTGAAATGCTATTCCATGTTAGGGTGATAAATTTTTGAGTTTTAATTGTAATACTGTTAGATCAAAGTCCATAAACTGTTGTTCAAATCAAATATTTTGTAAATTGAATACTCGGTGAAGATAAGGATTAATTAAAAAATTTAACAGATAAATACTGAAAATGTTTTACCAATTGAATTCCTTCTGAAATGAAAATTAAATTAATAGACCCAAGAAAAATTCTTCGAAGGAGCCCATATAGACTTAGCCCAAATGAAAAAGAGTTAGTACGAGACATAATTCAAAATATAATGGAGTGCAACGTCATAAGACCAAGTTGCTCACCCAATGATATTAGCTAACAAGAAGAATGGATTTCATCGTTTGTGCGTTGGTTACCGTGAATTGATTATTCCATACAAAATATTTGTATACCCTGAACCCATTGCAAATGAGAGATCAGGGTATAATTTTTTGTGAAAATGTATTTAACAGGCTGAAGGAGACGTCGAAGTATATAAAGTATATATATTCTTGATCAGCTCGGCGAGCTAAGTCGATATACCCCTGTCCATCTGTCCGTCCGTCCGTTAAAAGCTAGAGACTTTAAATTTACTGTGCAGATATGTGTAGCGAATGCGGATATTTTGAAGTTTTTTAATTTTGGATGCCACGCCCCCTTCGCCGCCAACTTTCAAAGCATGTATTTTAAATACTAGAGACTTGTACTTTGACAAATAAACACATATGAATGCTATAATTACACTGAACATGTTATGAATAAAGTGTATCTACAACAAAAGTTATTAAACATTTAATTTTCTATATCATAGGCATATTACAGCCCAAGTACACTTACTCCTCAGTTAGCAGAGCGCGTGCGCATTATTACGTCCGTGTGCGTACATATGTGCGTAGAGAGTTAAAATTTATAATGAATACTCGTGTATACCCTCGTCAGATAAAACGTCAAGATCGGAAAATGCATTCAGGTAAAACTATATCTTTAGAGGTTTAGAGCTAGAAAGACCAAATTTGATTAACTGTTACGATCTCAGAAATATTGACCAAAAAATTATATATCAGCGAGGGGAGTGGCAATTCGATCTGACTATATAGCGATTTTGCATATTCTAGTATGGCGGATATATCTTCGCCAATATGAAGAGTAACAAACGCACGACGCTACAGCTCCTATAGTCTTATTCCTAGAAGCTTCTAAATTGGATGCCAAGTTACCAGTGACCTCCTACTTCGATCGCCAAAAATGATTTTCATGCCTTATAGAGAGAGAGTTCTGAGTTTGTGAGAGTAAGACGTGTTTTTGTTTGCGCTCCGTACTTTTGATTATTTCTGTTCTTTAATTTGGTGTATATTTACACATTTTTTGTATATTGGTGATTATTGCATTTTTGGTTTGATACTGCCGTGATTTGTGCTTCTAAACATTGTGTTTTTTGTTTTATTTACAAAATTTTGTGAGCGTCGGTGTATATCTAAATTGCAATTTTCGTTTTAGTATTTCTATTCTTTCGTTGTTCTTATTTGCTTTTCTGTTCTTTTTTTTTTAAACGCGTTACTGTGTGTGTTCGCTGTCGCTTGTTCACGCTCAGCTTTTTACACGGGTTAGTGTGTGTGTTCGCTGTCACATCGCTCACGCTTAGCTTAGCGTTTTGTTTTTGTTTCTTGCGAAATTTATTGCGTTTGTAGTGCAGCTCTCTCCCGCTCTATTTTCTGTTTCTTCATCTACTATTTATTCTTTTGATCTTTGTAGTAGCTGAGTGTTGTTGCTTGTGATTTTTGTTTCTCTCAATCACAGTTAATCAACTCTTCGTCTTTTATCTTTTATTTTTTTCTATCTAAATCCGTTTGTATTTTTGTTTTGATTATCTCCCCTACTTGCCAATATGATTTGCTGTAAGAAATCATGTACACTTCAGCATATCACTGATTCTGCACAAATGCAATTTGTTGGGTGCTGGTTCTGCGAGAATCTAATGCACATTAAATGTGCTGGCATCTCGGGGCGTGACTGTGATAGAGTCATGGCTGCTCCCAAAAGTGGGTGTGGTGGATTACGCTGGTCTTGCCCGGATTGTTTGGAAAAACAATTAAGTTTTTCCAAGATGTATAATTCTGTGCGGGTTCAGTATTCAAATCTGAGCAAATTTTCAAAACAGCTAGAAGAGGAACTAAAAGCTGGAGAAGATATTTTGTATCAGTATAAGTTTGATTCTCCGCTGAATACAGTGATTACTCCATCACTGCTAGTTCCTCCCTCCATTCAATTATCATCTCCTACCTTATCAACCCCTTGTCAAGAATTATCAATTCCAATACCTGATGATTCTGTTGTAATATCTGGGTCTAGTGTCAGCACAGACATTCAAAAGGCCACTAATAAAAAAGGTAAAGCTTCTCCGAGTGTTGCTCAAGCTAAGAACAACATTCAGTCACCGTCTCCTACACCGTCTCCTACTCCTATATTACCCCATTTATCTGTTGTGTCTCCTCGAAAGCAAGTTTTCTTATCTAGGCTTTCATCAGATACGACATGTGAGGCTGTGTCTGCTTTTATTGAAAGTAAAATTTCTTCTAAAGTATTTATAACGAAGTTTAATTTTGCGACTCCTCGTGAAATTGCTTCGTTTAAAATCAATGTCCCAATTGAATTTTTCGATACAATATGTGATCCAAACTTTTGGCCACCTCATATTGTTGTACATGAATTCAAACCTAAGACTCGGAATAGAATTTCTCCAGTGTCTTTAAATCCCGTTTCGGTTCAACCTTCATCTGAGGCTGTATCAAAAAACTAAGTCTCTTTCCATCTTTTCCGCAGCTATCTATTATTTATCAAAATGTTCGAGGCCTTAATTCTAAATTAAAAAATCTATTTCTGCATAGCTGTAGTGTCCAATCTGAACTTATAGCCCTCACTGAAACGTGGTTAAGCCAAAATGTTTATAATAGTGAGGTTTTTTCAAATAATTTCACTATTTATAGACTTGATCGCTTGTCTCGTACAGGGGTGGTGTTTTAATATCTGTTAAATCCCATTTCCTCTCTGAATCTTTTACATTGTCATCAATTCACAATGTTGAGATTATTGGAGTTAAAATAACTTTTCAGTTTTGTTCCCTATACGTTACTTGTTCATATATTCCTCCCTCTTCCGATTTACAAGTTTATAGTCATCATATATCTTGTATTAAAGAAATGTATGAATATGTTCAAGATAATGACTTATTTCTTGTGTTGGGTGATTTTAATATACCTAAAACTTCTTGGGCCTCATTTCCTAATTCGAATTATCTTATTCCAACAATTGATCATTATTATACCCTGAACCCATTAAAAATGGGTAATCAGGGTATAATGGTTTTGTTGCAGCCCAAATGTATGTAACAGGCAGAAGGAGGCGTGGCAGACCCCATAAAGTATATATATTCTTGATCAGGACGACAAGCCGAGTCGATTGAGCCCTGTCTCTCTGTCTGTCTGTCCGTCTGTCCGTCTGTCCGTCTGTCCGTATGTTTGAACGCGTGGATCTCAGAACCTATAATAGCTAGAGACTTGAACTTTTTTTTTATAGATTCGTGTATATCACGCGCAGGTCGAGTTTGTTTTAGAAATTCGATAACTCTTCTCGTTCTTTTTTTATCGATTAAAAACGAAATCGATTTTCAGTTTTAAAATTATATCTTCTACATCTTTATAGTTAGAAACTCCAAATCTTGTATTTAGCTTAACTTTTATACAATTTTGGTTTTTGTTAAATTTTGGATGCCACGCCCCCTTCGCCCAAATTTTCAAATCACCTATTTGAAATACTACAGACTTGTGCTTTTGCACATGCACGCATATGAATGATATAATTACGCTGCGCAAGTTTGATTAAGAAAGTCGATCTACAAAAAAAGTTATTAAGCATTTAGTTTCTCATAACACGCACATATTGGCGCAGCGCAGTTGCTGAGTAAACTGCGCAGTTAGCAGAGCGTATGCGTGCGCGTGTGTATGTATGCGTTGCTTGCAATATACATATGTACATATGTATGTACACAAGTACATACTGTATATATTTACATATATGTATATATGTATGTATACATGTATATAAAATAAGAGTAACATTGATATAACTTAAATAAAGTCAATATAATATACATATGAATAGATAAAATGCATTATGTTATTAAACGAAACGTTTACAAAACGTTTACGTACACACGCGCGTGGCAACAGCAGCAGAAGTTCTAGAAAATTCGAAGAATTCATAACAACAACAACAAAGACAAATTGGGGATGAATTTTAAGCAGAAGTTCAGCAGCTCAGTAGCAGCAGCTCAGTAGCTCAATAACTGTACTTAGGAATTCGCTATCTCACTCTTATGTATTGCAACGGCTGTGTTGATAGAAACGATGATCGCCGACATAAAGTCTCGGGTTCGATTCTCTAAGCTGACGTCAAAACTTTTTTTATGCAAGTTACTTAATCTTTTTTGTTTTTTTTTTTAATTTTTTAATTTAATTTAAAATTATATATAAACTTTGAAGTGCATTTAAAGCCGCCGATAGGCGGGGTTCAGGGTATTTCCTAGTCGGGCACCTCCGACTAGAGTTTCCTTACTTGTTTTTTTGATGAATTGTTTAATCTTTCTATGTATCAGATGAACTCAATTTCTAATCATTTAAATCGTTCTCTTGATCTTGTTTTTACTAATGATGACGCCAGCATTAATGTTTTAAGATTATCCCCCTTTTGTATACCTGAGGATTTATATCATCCAACATTAGAGGTTTTAATACCTATTTACTGTCCACCAATTCTTACGCCCTCGTCATCTAAAAAGCGTCGTTGGTTTAATAAATGTAATTTTGTTTTGCTTAATGATCTCATTAATGCAACAGATTGGGCTCCTTTATATGAGGCAGTTGATGCAAACTTAGCAGTTTCAACATTCTACAATACTTTAAATGCTATTCTAGACAAGTGCGTTCCTAAGTGTCTTCCCAAATCTCTTTCTAATAAACCTCCCTGGTTCACTTCGACTCTTTCAACTCTAAAAAATTTTAAATCTAAATGTTTTAAAAAGTTCAAAAAGTCGGGTTCGGTCGTTGATTGGTCTAAATACTCCTTAGCTAATTAGGCCAATTTCAATATTTTAAACTCTCGTTGTTATGAGAATTACCTTATACGCTGTAAAAGGCAGTTTGCTCGTGATCCCAAAAGATTTTATTCATTTGTAAATTTGAAGCGTAAATCTTCTGGGTTTCCATCCTCGTTTTTCCTAGGTTGTGACAGTACTTGCAATGATCAAGATACCTCAGATCTATTTGCAAAGTTCTTCCAATCCACTTATTCAACTGCCATTTCTGAAACCAATTCTTTTCCAATTTTAAACTCTGAAATTAATGGAAATGCTATTATGGTTTCTAATATATCTCCTGTCTCTCTTTTATCCGCTATGCGTACGTTGAAATCGTCGTTCTCTCCGGGGGCGGATGGTATTCCTAGTTGTGTGATTAAAGAATGCAGTGCTTTTTTGTGGTCACCTTTATTAAAACTGTTTAATTTGTCTCTTGATACCTCGGTATTTCCTTCAATTTGGAAAGAATCATTTATTATTAGTAGTATAAAAAAGGAGGAAGATCTGATATTTCAAATTACAGAGGCATTGCCAAGCTTTCTGCTATTCCGAAGTTATTTGAAAAAATTATAACTTCTAATTTACAACACTTTTGTAAATCCATTATTTCACCATCGCAGCATGGTTTTGTTCAGAATCGATCAACCTCTGCGAACTTATTAGAATTTTCATCCCTAGTCAATGAAAGCTTTTTAAAGAAAATGCAAACAGATGTTATATACACTGATTTCAGTAAGGCATTTGACTCTGTTCAGCATGACATCTTGCTTCAAAAGCGTGACCATTTGGGATTTTCTCCTAAACTTCTATTTTGGATTGCTTCCTATTTAAAGGGTAGAACCCAAAGAGTTCTGTTGAGAACATCTATTTCGAAGGTCATATTTGTCTCTTCGGGTGTTCCTCAGGGTAGTCACTTGGGCCCTCTACTTTTCTCCCTATTTATAAATGCCCTTCCCAGCTGTATTTCTTACTCTAGGATATTTATGTATGCAGATGATGTAAAACTCTGTCTCTCATACAAGAACTCAATAGATCATCTACGCCTACAGGATGATCTAATATCCTTTCAAAATTGGTGTAAAGCTAATCAGTTGCATCTAAATTGTTCTAAGTGTATGACAATGACTTTTTGTCGTACCACTCCATTTTTTGCTGATTACACAATCAACAATGTGTCCTTGCAACGTATTTCTACAATCAAAGATCTCGGTGTGCTCTTTGACTGTAAACTTAGATTCAATACCCATATTCTAACCATCGTTAATGAAGCCAAAAGTGTACTTGGTTTTATTAAACGATGGTCTAAAGAGTTTAATGATCCGTTTGTCACTAAACTTCTTTTTGTCTCGCTGGTACGTCCTATTTTAGAACCACCGGACGAACGCAAAATCTACAACACAGAATTAAACGAACCAAAATACATAGTGATAAAACGAAATGTCAACCAATCATTCGAAAAGGTATCACCTTTCGTGACTAAAAAAACAATAGATCATGCTTGCGGAGGGGAAGTGGAATCTTATTAAAACGAAAACCAAATTACAAGCTTGGAAATTAATGAAACTCAACAAAATGACAGACATGGATATTACCACAACAGAGCACAAAACACTAAACACTAGTAAAGGTGTAATTTACTGCAACGAATTGAGAAACATAAGCGAAACTGAAATACAACAAGAACTGAAAACACAAAACGTAAGCGAAGTGCGCAAAATTCTAAAAATGACAAGCAAACAGCATAAACCAAGATAGCAGTACACTGGCAGAAACCGGACTGATAATAATTACATTTGAAATGCATAAATTACCTGAAACTATAAAAATTGGCTACGAAACCGTACGTGTAAGACCATACATACCACTTCCACTGCGATGCAAGAACTGCCTTCGTTTTGGACACCGTACAGCTATATGCAAAAGTCCAGAAATATGCAAAATCTGCTCGGAAATTAAACATACGAACGAAAACGAACTGTGCAAAAATTCTCAAAGCTGCATAAACTGCAAAAATAACCCGGAAATAGACAATCACCATAGCCCAGTCGACCGCAAATGCCCCACCTTCCTGAGGCAACAAGAATTAACGGCAATAAAAACAACCGAAAAGGTCGATCACAAAACAGCCCAGAATATTTACAAAAATAGACACAATCAACAGCTAAAAAAAATCTTCGCTAAAACACTTACATATTCAACACCACATACAACAACAACACACACACCAGCACATACACCAATACACACACCAACACATACAGCATTCAATACCCAACGCACATACACACATAGCAGCACACCGCAATCAGAAGGCCGCTCACCTACAGTTACAACACAGCACCACAAATTGTCCACAGTACAATCAATCACAGCACGATCAGCCGAAACAATATCCACACAGCAACAAAGAAAACAACAACAGCAGCCTGCATTTACAGAAGTCATGGAAACAGACGGTAACTCTTCCACCATCGAAAACAAATACTACGCAACACAACACACTGATGATCTAAAAGTAAACATTTTTCCTTAAGACAAATCTAACCCCTTAGCTACTAATTTTAAGCCATCCAAAATAAAAACAAAAACTAAACTCCCAAACAAGAACCAACACATAAACAACAGCGACAGCGAATCCATCTGAAACAAAAACAAGAAAAAAGAAACAAATTTTATTCCCACTCAAACTCTATACTCACCTTTAATTCTAATTCACAACAAAACAAATAATCATTCTAATACTTTAAAAGTTTTTAGCAATGGTAAAAACTATACAATGGAACATGAAAGGATATACAAACAACTACAATGACCTTTTAATAATAACAAAAAAATACTCGTCACAAGTCATATGTATCCAAGAAACCCATTATTACAACAAGCATACCTCCATTCCCGTCCCAATAAATTACCAGATTTACAATAATCCAGCCCCAACCGATTTGGGGACGTAGCCATACTAATCCATAATTCCCTACAACACATGAAACTAACCCAACCAACCACCACCAGTCACTACGAAACTCTTGAAATTTAAATCATATCCAAAATGAAAATAAATATATTTTCAACATACATCCCCCTCAACAAAACACTTTCAATTAAAGCCTTAAGCGAACAGTTTGAACTACAAAACAACAATACGAAGAAAATCATTTTGGGTGATTTCAACAGCCGACATAACTGCTGGAGGTCACCGGTCAAAGGTCAAAAGAGGCATAATCCTAGCCAAATTTGCTCAGACTGCTAACCTAACAATTCTAATCTCCCTATTCCTACAACCACAAACAACAAATATCGCTCGTCCCTTTTTCAAAATAAAAGATACCAACTGGTCACTCTTCACAAAATTAACCAACGAAATAAACGAACTCATTCCAAAAAGCAGTAACATCAATAAAAAAGCTGCAATAATTACCACAAACAGCCCCACACCACAACAACAAAAACACCCCCTGGTTGAATAAGACTCTAAATGAACTGAGAGCAAATAAATTTAAAACATGGCAAAATTTTAAACTAAACAACACCACTAACAATCTCATAAACCACAAGCGTGCAAATGCACTCCTCCGAAGAGAGCTAAAAATATCAAAAAAGCAAGCACTAACAGATTTCACTTCCGCAATACAACCCAATACCCCCTCAGACAAAATCTGGGCAAACATCCGACGTCTCTGTGGTCTTAACCCCAAACCAAAAATATACACTGCATCACTGACACAACCAACAACTTGCCCACGACAGACACAGCCCACATAGCCCATCTCTTCGCGCAACACTGGTCAGACCAGTCCGAAGATAAAAAAATTAGCCAAATGGAGTGGCTATCAGCATTGCACTCCCTTAAAGGGACAACACCTGGCCTTAACCGAATATCCTACCCAATGTTAAAAAACACCTCCCACACACTAAAAAATAGAATAACCAACCTAATCTAAATACAATATTTAATAGCTTCATCCCCCAATCCTACAAAACCAGCCTAGTCATTCCTGTTCTTAAACCCAACGCAAATAGAACAATACTTAACAGCTATAGACCATTTTCCCTCAACTGCTGCTTAGCCAAAACGATGGAAAAAATAAGTGGTGGTTTGCAACGGAAAACAACATCATTCATCCCAACCAAACAGGTTTCAAGCGCGGAAAATCGGTTGCAGACGGTCTGCTCTATGCCGATCACCTGATAACCAGATCGCTAATAACCAAAAAGCACACCTCCGTCATTGCCCTTGACTTCTCAAAGGCCTTTGACAGCATTGGCGTGCACTCCATAGTTGAGGAATTAATCAAATGGAAAGTCGGCCCAAAAATTCTCAGTTTTATAAAAAATTTCATGTCCAACTGCAAAGTAAAAATAAAAATAAAAAACACAATAAGCTCCTCGTATCCACTACACAATGGCATCCCCCAAGGCTCACCAATATCCGTTATCCTCTTCCTTATTACATACAACAAACTCTCCAACATCATAACCCTACAAAAAGAAATACGCTGACGACTTTTTCCTAATAATCCCTCTAAATAAACAAAAAAATCAAAAATATAATCTGGACAACCTCTTTTATAAAATCCACGAGTGGTGCGTATATTCTGGAGCATCACTCTCTATAGAAAAATGCCAACACCTCCATATCTGCCGTAAGCACAATTGCACCTACACCATATCCTGCAACAACACTCCATCCCCTCAGTCCGTAACCTAAAAATCCTAGGACTAACAATAAATAATAAATACAGGTGAAACTCACACATAAAACAAATCCTCCCAGCCCTAAATAAAAAACTTAATGTTATTAAATGCCTAGCTAGTCCTAAATTCAATTGCAACATACACACCCTTTTAAATGTAGCAAAAGCAACAATTATAGCAAAAATAGACTATACACTCTTTATCTATGGCCACGCCCCTAAATCAATCCTCAATAAATTAAAAACCTTATTCAACGCCGCAATCCGCACAGCACTCGGAGCACTACGCTCAACCCCTATCCCCAACTTGCTCTTCGAATCAAACATTCCCACAATAGAACAAAAAAGAGACTTTATTACAACCAAAACATACAAAACATTACTACACAGTACAAACTCACAGCTTTACAAACACATTAAACGAAACTGTTAAAAAAAAAGGAACAAATCAAATACAGACAACAATTTCTCGAACTGAAAGACAAATACAAAAACCACACATTCATATAAACAGACGGCTCGGTGCAAAACAGCACAGCCAACTTTGCCATTACCACAGAAAATAAAATCATAAAACAATGCATCCTACCCCCCTACTCATCCATCCTATCAGCTGAAATCATAGCAATACTTAACGCAATACAATTTGTCCAAAGTAAAACAGGTAATTATATAATCTGTTCCGACTCCCTATCATCTATTAAATCCATCCGCAACGTCAACAACAACAACCTATACCCCATTACCATTAGAACCCTCCTCACCAAATCTGCCCCCAAAATAAAAATTCCTTGGATACCCAGTCACTGCGGTATCGAAGGAAATGAACTAGCGGATACCACAGCAAAATTTACACTGAATATGCCCCTCCATTACTCCCACAACTTTAATATCACAGACATAAACAAATTCCTCACAAACGGACTAGCCCTAAACCTCAAGCGTAACATAGAACTCTGCAACAAATGGTATCAACAATTAAATACAAACATAATACACACAACTCCATATCTAAAAAACATAAAACAACAAAATATCACACGCAACGACCAAATAAAATTAATAAAGTTAAGATTAGGACACACAAAACTTACACAACAACACCACATCAACCCTCACCTCACTCAACCATGCCCCAACTGCCTCACAACAGATCCAAATATTAAACATATCCTCAAAGACTGTCCCGCAACCTCTCTCCTTAAAACCCAAATCTTCAAAAACATATGCCCGATATCGATCCTCGCAAACCCAACCCCTCAAGACATTCCTAAGATAATTAAGTTCCTCAAAGAATCCAACACATATCACCTCATATATAAAAAAAAAAAAAAAAATACATGTAATACCTCAAGCCGAAGGGCCTAGCAGCCAGAGCTTTAGTCTTATGTTAGCTTTAATTTTATATTAACTCTAACTTATATAAATAAATAATAAATAAATAAATACAATAATCCTGAAAAAAACTAATAATAGACAAAAGAATAAAAACTGTAAATGGCTACAAATCTCTTACTAAATTGTTACAAGGACATAACAGTATAGTTTGAGAACATATGTGTAAAAGAACAAAAATTACACTGGATAAAGAAGCCTTTTCAGCATTTGAAAAATCATTTAATTAGAAAGGTAGAACTGACACAACCAGATTATTAAAAAAAGTTTGTTCTTACTACAGATGACTCTGAAATTGCTATAGGTACCGTCCTTTCACGAGAAAACAATTTGTTTGTTTTCTTTACTTTTGTTTCAAAAAACTTAAATAAAACAGAAAGGAACTATTCAACTAACGAAAGGGAATTATATGCCATAGTATGGTCTTTGAAAAATCTCCGTAATTATCTATATGGTGTTACCATTTTAGAGATTCAAACAGATCACCAACCACAAATGAAAATATGGTATGCTTTTATAGAAAAATACCTTCATAACATAGTTTACAAGCCCGGATGCCTTACCAAGGGTAGAAATTAATCACAGTACTAAAGTAATCACATGTCAGAACAAGAATCCCTGTCCGATAATGAAACAATTCATTCAGCCGATAGTAACTATGAATATATTATCGAAGAAACTAACAAACCTTTAAATCAATTTAAACAACAACTTATATCCAAAAACAGGTTTACTATTCATGAACAATACCAACCATTCAATAAAATAACGCATATCATAGAATATGACACCGTAGATAATTTAATAAAAATACTTAAAGAATTTTTACAACCAAATTTAACGACAGGTATTTATTGCAGTCCGGAAGATTTATATGAAATTCAAAATCCTATAAAAAATACTTTTACTAATAAATTTCTATTCACAAGAAAATTCGTCCTTGACACTGAACACAAAAATGATCAAGAAATTATCATAGAAGAAACATATGCTCCTGCGCTCATAGAGGTTTTGACGAATATTTGAAACAAACTATTGTTGGCCAGCATTATATAAAAACCTTAAACAACACATCCGAAATTGTGAAATCTGTAATAAGAACAAGTATGATAGAAATCCTAAACAAGTACAAATATCAAAAGCACCTATGTGTTCCTAAAATAGAAGGCGAACAGCTACACATTGACATTTTTGATGCTCGAAAACTATCATTCATTGCATTGACGCATATTCAAAACTCCTTGTTATCAAACCAATTAATAACAAATCCGATATGGCAAATAAAGCATTAGAGCTTATCCAAACTTTCCCAATTGATAAGTGAATAATTCTCATCAGAACAGTTTAAATCTTCAATGTTTCCGTTCAGGTATTACAATCTATTAGGCAGATCCCAGACACAGTCTTAGTAACAGTCAAATAGAAACATTAATTGAAATTTCTTGATGTATTCAAAAAGAATTTAAAATAATAGACTATTCCGAAGTCATATACAGAGCAGTTAAAGGATATAACAATACTATTCAATCAACAATCAAGAGAGAGTTCTGAGTTTGTGAGAGTAAGACGTGTTTTTTGTTTGCGCTCCGTACTTTTAAATATTTCTGTTCTTTAATTTGTTGTAAATTTATACATTATTTGTGTATTGGTGATTATTGCATTTTTAGTTTTGATACTGCCGTGATTTTTGCTTATAAACATTGTGTTTTTTATTTTATTTACAATAGTTTTGTGAGCGTCGGTGTATATCTAAATTGCAATTTTCGTTTTAGTATTTCTATTCTTTCGTTGTTCTTATTTGCTTTTCTGTTCTTTTTTTAAACGCGTTACTGTGTGTGTTCGCTGTCGCTTGTTCACGCTCAGCTTTTTACACGGGTTAGTGTGTGTGTTCGCTGTCGCATCGCGCACGCTTAGCTTAGCGTTTTGTTTTTGTTTCTTGCGAAATTTATTGCGTTTGTAGTGCAGCTCTCTCCCGCTCTATTTTCTGTTTCTTCATCTACTATTTATTCTTTTGATCTTTGTAGTAGCTGAGTGTTGTTGTTTGTGATTTTTGTTTCTCTCAATCACAGTGAATCAACTCTTCGTCTTTTATCTTTTATTTTTTCTATCTAAATCTGTTTGTATTTTTGTTTTGATTATCTCCCCTACTTGCCAATATGATTTGCTGTAAGAAATCATGTACACTTCAGCATATCACTGATTCTGCACAAATGCAATTTGTTGGGTGCTGGTTGTGCGAGAATCTAATGCACATTAAATGTGCTGGCATCTCGGGGCGTGACTGTGATAGAGTCATGGGTGCTCCCAAAAGTGGGTGTGGTGGATTACACTGGTCTTGCCCGGATTGTTTGGAAAAACAATTAAGTTTTTCCATGATGTATAATTCTGTGCGGGTTCAGTATTCAAATCTGAGCAAATTTTCAAAACAGCTAGAAGAGGAACTAAAAGCTGGAGAAGAAATATTGTAACAGTATAAGTTTGATTCTCCGCTGAATACAGTGATTACTCCATCACTGCTAGTTCCTCCCTCCATTCAATTATCATCTCCTACCTTATCAACCCCTTGTCAAGAATTATCAATTCCAATACCTGATGATTCTGTTGAAATATCTGGGTCTAGTGTCAGCACAGACATTCAAAAGGCCACTAATAAAAAAGGTAAAGCTTCTCCGAGTGTTGCTCAATCTAAGAACAACATTCAGTCACCGTCTCCTACACCGTCTCCTACTCCTATATTACCCCATTTATCTGTTGTGTCTCCTCGAAAGCAAGTTTTCTTATCTAGGCTTTCATCAGATACGACATGTGACATGTGTCTGCTTTTATTGAAAGTAAAATTTCATCTAAAGTATTTATAACGAAGTTTAATTTTGCGACTCCTCGTGAAATTGCTTCGTTTAAAATCAATGTCCCAATTGAATTTTTCGATACAATATGTGATCCAAACTTTTGGCCACCTCATGTTGTTGTACATGAATTCAAACCTAAGACTCGGAATAGAATTTCTCCAGTGTCTTTAAATCCCGTTTCGGTTCAACCTTCATCTGAGGCTGTATCAAAAAACTAAGTTTCTTTCCATCTTTTCCGCAGCTATCTATTATTTATCAAAATGTTCGAGGCCTTAATTCTAAATTAAAAAATCTATTTCTGCATAGCTGTAGTGTCCAATCTGAACTTATAGCCCTCACTGAAACGTGGTTAAGCGAAAATGTTTATAATAGTGAGGTTTTTTCAAATAATTTCACTATTTATAGACTTGATCGCGCGTCTCGTAGAGGGGGTGGTGTTTTAATAGCTGTTAAATCCCATTTCCTCTCTGAATCTTTTACATTCTCATCAATTCACAATGTTGAGATTATTGGAGTTAAAATAACTTTTCAGTCTTGTTCCCTATACGTTACTTGTTCATATATTCCTCCCTCTTCCGATTTACAAGTTTATAGTCATCATATATCTTGTATTAAAGAAATGTATGATAATGACTTATTCCTTGTGTTGGGTGATTTTAATATACCTAACACTTCTTGGGCCTCATTTCCTAATTCGAATTATCTTATTCCAACAATTGATCATTATTTTTTTGATGAATTGTTTAATCTTTCTATGTATCAGATGAACTCAATTTCTAATCATTTAAATCGTTCTCTTGATCTTGTTTTTACTAATGACGACGCCAGCATTAATGTTTTAAGATCATCCCCCTTTTGTATACCTGAGGATTTATATCATCCAACATTAGAGGTTTTAATACCTATTTACTGTCCACCAATTCTTACGCCCTCGTCATCTAAAAAGCGTCGTTGGTTTAATAAATGTAATTTTGTTTTGCTTAATGATCTCATTAATGCAACAGATTGGGCTCATTTATATGAGGCAGTTGATGTAAACTTAGCAGTTTCAATATTCTACAATACTTTAAATGCTATTCTAGACAAGTGTGTTCCTATGTGTCTTCCCAAATCTCTTTCTAATAAACCTCCCTGGTTCACTTCGACTCTTTCAACTCTAAAAAATTTTAAATCTAAATGTTTTAAAAAGTTCAAAAAGTCGGGTTCGGTCGTTGATTGGTCTAAATACTCCTTAGCTAATTAGGCCAATTTCAATATTTTAAACTCTCGTTGTTATGAGAATTACCTTATACGCTGTAAAAGGCAGTTTGCTCGTGATCCCAAAAGATTTTATTCATTTGTAAATTTGAAGCGTAAATCTTCTGGGTTTCCATCCTCGTTTTTCCTAGGTTGTGACAGTACTTGCAATGATCAAGATACCTCAGATCTATTTGCAAAGTTCTTCCAATCCACTTATTCAACTGCCATTTCTGAAACCAATTCTTTTCCAATTTTAAATTCTGAAATTAATGGAAATGCTATTATGGTTTCTAATATTTCTCCTGTCTCTTTTTTATCCGCTATGCGTACGTTGAAATCGTCGTTCTCTCCGGGGACGGATGGTATTCCTAGTTGTGTGATTAAAGAATGCAGTTCTTCTTTGTGGTCACCTTTATTAAAACTGATTAATTTGTCCCTTGATACCTCGGTATTTCCTTCAATTGGGAAAGAATCATTTATTATTCCTCTGTATAAAAAAGGAGGAAGATCTGATATTTCAAATTATAGAGGCATTGCCAAGCTTTCTGCTATTCCGAAGTTATTTGAAAAAATTATAACTTCTAATTTACAACACTTTTGTAAATCCATTATTTCACCATCGCAGCATGGTTTTGTTCAGAATCGATCAACCTCTACGAACTTATTAGAATTTTCATCCCTAGTCAATGAAAGCTTTTTAAATAAAATGCAAACAGATGTTATATACACTGATTTCAGTAAGGCATTTGACTCTGTTCAGCATGACATCTTGCTTCAAAAGCTTGACCATTTGGGATTTTCTCCTAAACTTCTATTTTGGATTGCTTCCTATTTAAAGGGTAGAACCCAAAGAGTTCTGTTGAGAACATCTATTTCGAAGGTCATATTTGTCTCTTCGGGTGTTCCTCGGGGAGTCACTTGGGCCCTCTACTTTTCTCCCTATTTATAAATGACCTTCCCAGCTGTATTTCTTACTCTAGGATATTTATGTATGCAGATGATGTAAAACTCTGTCTCTCATACAAAAACTCAATAGATCATCTACGCCTACAGGATGATCTAATATCCTTTCAAAATTGGTGTAAAGCTAATCAGTTGCATCTAAATTGTTCTAAGTGTATGACAATGACTTTCTGTCGTACCACTCCATTTTTTGCTGATTATACAATCAACAATGTGTCCTTGCAACGTATTTCTACAATCAAAGATCTCGGTGTGCTCTTTGACTGTAAACTTAGATTCAATACCCATATTCTAACCATCGTTAATGAAGCCAAAACTGTACTTGGTTTTATTAAACGATGGTCTAAAGAGTTTAATGATCCGTTTGTCACTAAACTTCTTTTTGTCTCGCTGGTACGTCCTATTTTAGAATATTGTTCTATTATATGGTCGCCACAGCAGAAATTGTATCAGGACCGTATTGAATCGGTTCAGAAGCAATTTCTTCTTTTTGCCTTGCGCAATCTAAACTGGGATGGTAACCTTCGTCTACCGTCTTATCGTAGTAGGCTTCTTCTTTTGGATCTTCCATCGTTAATCAATCGTAGAATAGTCTTGGGTATTACTTTTCTACATAAGTTGATTAACGGTAGTATTGATTCGCCTTCTCTTCTATTTCAAGTCAACTTCCTAGTTCCTTCACGTGCTTCTCGTCACTTCTCTCCTCTTTATTTACCTATATGTAACTGTAACTATTCCTTGTACAGTGCGTTTCGTGTTCTATGTACTAAGTACAATACTTATTTTCATGTATTTAGTTCTGAACTCTCTCTGTCCTTAATAAAATCTTCTCTTTTAGCATATTTCAGAGAAATCACACACACACCACAGTTGTGAGAATGCACCTATGCAATTCTCCTTACTTGTGTAGTGATTTCTCTTATCGTATTTTACTTTTTAAGATTCTTATTTTTTCTTATATTTTTATAACCTTTTTTTTAACTTCTTCTATCTTGCTTAGTTTCAATGATATCACTAACCATATCTGGCTGTGATTTGGGGCATAGCTCGTCGGTCCGGCAAATAAAACACCCCCATCGGGTTGGTGATATCATTGCTATATATTGTTAGTAATAGGCTTTTTCTTTTTCCTGTTTCTGTTTATAATTTTAATTTTGTAATTTTATAATTTGACTCACGAATGTTGTCAATTTCTTTATATAAATAAATAAAAAAAAAAAACAACTCAACAGAAACCTTGTGAAATCTAATTCAACAAAATAAAACATTCAAACTTGCCAGATAAATTTGAATCAGCACAAACAAAAATGTCAGAGTATCACAAAAAAAATAGGTCACGCAAGGATTACCAACTTGGTGAAATAATTTACAAAAAAAACACGGCGAAAGAAAATACAACCAATATATAAACAAGTAAGGAAACTCTAGTCGGAGGTGCCCGACTAGGAAATACCCTGAACCCCGCCTATCGGCGGCTTTAAATGCACTTCAAAGTTTATAAATAATTTTAAATAAAATTATAAAATTAAAAAAAAAAAAGATTAAGTAACTTGAATTACAAAAATTTTGACGTCAGCTTAGAGAATCAAACCCGAGACTTTATGTCAGCGATCATCGCTTCCAACACAGCTGTTGCAGTACATAAGAGTGAGATAGCGAATTCCTAAGTAAAGTTATTGAGCTACTGAGCTACTGCTACTGAGCTGCTGAACTTCTGCTTAAAATTCATCCGCAATTTGTCTTTGTTGTTGTTGTTATGAATTCTTCGAATTTTCTAGATGCTTCTGCTGCTGTTGCTACGCGCGTGTGTACGTAAACGTTTGGTAAACGTTTCGTTTAATAACATAATGCATTTCATCTATTCATATGTATATTATATTGACTTTATATAAGTTATATCCATGTTACTCTTATTTTATATATATGTAAATATATACAGTATGTACATATGTAAATACATATGTATGTATATTGCACGCAACGCATATATACACACGCACACGCATACGCTCTGCTAACTGTGCAGTTTACTCAGCGACTGCGCTGCGCCAATATGTGCGTGTTATGGGAAACTAAATGCTTGATAACTTTTTTTGTAGATCGACTTTCTTAATCAAACTTGCGCAGCGTAATTATATCATTCATATGCGTGAATGTGCAAAAGCACAAGTCTGTAGTATTTGAAACAAGTGATTTGAAAATTTGGGTGAAGGGGGCGTGGCATCCAAAATTTAACAAAAATCAAAATTGTATACAAGTTCCATTAAACTAAATACAAGATTTGGAGTCTCTAACTATCAAGATATAAAAGATATAATTTTAAAACTCAAAATCGATTTCGTTTTTAATCGATAAAAAAAAAAACGAGAAGAGCTATCGAATTTTTAAAACAAACTCGACCTGCGCGTGATATACACGAATCTACAAACAAAAAATTCAAACATACGGACAGACGGACAGACAGACAGACGGACAGGGCTCAATCGACTCTGCTTGTCGTCCTGATCAAGAATATATATACTTTATGGGGTCTGCCACGCCTCCTTCTGCCTGTTACATACATTTGGGCTGCAACAAAACCATTATACCCTGATTACCCATTTTTAATGGGTTCAGGGTATAAAAACAAGTAGTAAAACAAGATTTAGGAAAAACCATAAAAATGAACAATAGAAACAGCATTATCCATAAAGATAATATAAAAAGTTAACAAACAAATTTAATTTGTTTCTATATTTTCTAGCAGGAACGTATTGTATGTGCTATCCCTTTCATTGCCGCTTTGCGCTTCTGATATAATTCATTATTCTAATGATGACTACGTATTACTTGAAGACACTGATAACCTATTTTTATATGAAACATATTACTAATTTAAGTTTTTATAATGATATTTTTTAAAAGGAGCTAACATTTTGAAAACAAGAAAACACTACTATAAATTGAGATTTCTCAACTATGGAATTAAATATAATTAAAACACTTCTGTCTCAACTTACTCACCATAGAATTCTTAAACGAAGTATTAATGAATTAGGTACGATTTTAAAATGGATTACAGGAACACCAGACCACGATGACATGTTAACTATTCAAAATAAAATCAATGACCTTATCAAAAATAATAACAACCAAAATCAAATAAATTCTGCAATTTTCAAAGAAATAACTAAAATCACAAATCTTTTAAATAATATAAAAGTTAATGAAGAAATACTATTAAAAAAATATCGTCTTAAATTGCTAACACTTGATTTTCAAAATCTGCTAGATACGTTCACATTCTCAAAAGCCAGAATACTAAGCCCAAAAATTTTAAATAAACAAGACATGTTAAACATATTTAATCACGAAGCATTTAATATCACTTTAATTGACCTTTTAGATGTTTCCACCTTTTCAATGGTTTTTTCCAAGGTTTAATCATAGTTTTTATAAAATATCCAATTATTAATAATAATAATAAGTTATACCACGCTAAAGCCATATCACAAACAGATGGAAAATTATTTGTAAAAATTTTTAAAAATAAATATGTAATAGTTTTGCAAAAATTGTTTTGTCAATCTAATTAATAAACAATTTACAACCTGTAAAAAAATATCTGAAAAAAAAACAAACCAGTACAAATAATAACAGATGACGCTATTTCAGGCACAAATTGTATTAACGAAACCTGGGTAAGAGGTATCTACCTTGTTACTTTTAAAACCATTGTAATTATAAACAACATCACTTACACAAATTAAAAAGAAAAAATCTTAAATTATATAAAACACAATAAAATCACAAATTACTTAGGTACTGAATATCAACCTTCAAATAACACTGAACACTGAAAATACAGACATTTTATCCCAAATCGTTATTAAACTAGAAAGTAATCATTCAAAAATTACATTTTTTCTATTTATAATAATTTGTACTTTTATCATGACAAAGTTTGCTCAATGCTAAACCTAAACCCAATCAAATTATTGATTTTAAAATCATCAAATAATCAAAACAACAAAAATTAATCTTCAAAATTTTAAACAAACGTATCAACGCCCTCGTCAATAATTATTAAGAATCGGGACGATTCTCTTTAAGAAAGGCGGGAGTTACCACCCAGCCCACAACGCATTTCTTATTAAAAATATAAACAATTTCAAATATGTTTATATTCTAATTTCTGGCCATAAAAGCCCAGCTCACAAAGCACTTCATACATATAAACAATTTCAAATATGTTTCTTCTAAATTCCGGCTCTAACAGCTTAAAAGCTGTTGCTGCGACACTTAGGCATCACCAAGCCAAAAAGCATGGCTGCGATATTCATAACATAAACACAATCACTGAATATCTGCGCAAACGTCCATGCGTAAGACTTAATGCAAATATATCCTAATTTCACAATATAATTTTTAAATTTTTTCCCAGCGCAGTCGCTGAGCCAACTGCTCAGTTAGCAGAGCGTATGTGTGTGCGTGTGTATGTAAGTTGTAAGTTCGAGGCTGAGCGCGACGGTCGTCGTTTGTCAATGCGCATCGCTTCAACGCACTCCGATCTTGTCTCTCGCTCTCTCTTGCGCGCTCGTGCGAACGCGAAAGAAACGTGCGCGGCATCGATTGGAATTAAGTAAAGCGAAAGATTAAGCCGAGCGCCGTTATCAAATAGAGCAGTTATTGGGCTGGGTTATAAATTTGGCACACACATAAAAGGGAAAAGAGAATAATGCTGCTGCGACTCGATGTAACCGTAATTCGTGTGTAACTGTCACCACGAACAGTTTTGCCAACCAACTGTAAACTGCGATTTATGAGCTGCTGTGTAACAGCTATACAAAAGAGATTAGCAAAAACTGTACGGCTCGGCGATAAGTTAGGGCTATCTTATAAGAACAAAATTGTCTTTACTTTTAGTCTTTGATTTGAATTCAAGCAGACGCGATCGCGCTGCCCAAATAAAGCTCAATTAAATAAATCAGAGTGTTTCATCTTTGACATTCTGGTATCACCCCAATCCAATATAACAGATAGGAATAACTGGCGTCCAACGTAAAAACCGAACTCACACCGGTTTAAGTGCAGTATAAATAAAATACATTTAAAAAAAAAAAATAAATAAATAAACTGTGCCAATCCAACGGCTAAAACATCAAACTCGCAGCCACGAGTGTAAAAACAGGCAGCTAAAACAAAAAAATTATTCATTTGTTACACCAAACGGTCGGTTTGGGCAGCGGAGAAGAAGACCAAGGCCAGAAGACCCCACATCTTGGCAGACGACGTTAACTCCACTGGAAGAAGCCGGCGACGATAAGCAGACGGAACTAGAGGAAAATCATGTAAGTGGAATCCTTGTCTAAAATACCTGTGGTCACTAAAAAAAAAAAATTATTTGAAAAACACTAAAGTCAACTCAAAACATATATAATAAATGCACAGTGAGATCCGACCTGACAAGTTTCCAACAGCTTATCTCTTGCAATTTAGCAGTCTCAGTGTAGCATAGAAATAAAAATTCCATTTGGTTATTTGGGTTTGGTTATTATATGCAAAACGAAAATTCGTTTTATATGTGCTTTTATATGCTTTTGATTGTGAGCGCGTTATTTGTCTTTGTTTACTTTTTATATACAAAAAGACGCACAGTGGTCTTGAGTTAGATGAACAGTGACGAAACTGACTCAATTGACGAAATACTTGGGAACTTGGACAAATTAGTTTTAACAGAGGGACACTCAAAACAAAAAACAGACATGGACCCAGAACATTTAAACGCGTTCCTAAACGCAGCGATTAACGCTGCATTACAAGCCCAAAAGGCAGAATATCAAGCACAAATCCGTGAAATAAGGGAAACATTAAGCAACACGGCGGTAACCCAGCCGGTTATAAAAGTATATGAGGAAGTAAAAATCATACCGGATAGAAAGTGCGACGAGCCGCTTGATGCGGTTAAGTCAGTCCCAGAGTTTAGCGGAGTACAAGAACAGTATGTGTCTTGGCGCCAAGCGGCAAAAGCTGCTTACAGGCTCTATAGTGAGTACGACGGAAGCTCCCGTCAGGCAGGCAGTTTTGATCTTAAGAAACAAGATCAGAGCCGACCTCACGTTGTCTTCGTTTAACACGAAGCTAAACTTTGATGCTATCATAGATAGGTTAGATTTCACATATGCGGACAAGCGTCCTGTACACCTGGTCGAACAGGAAATGAGTACCCTAAGGCAAGGCAATTTAACAATATTACAGTTTTATGATGAGGTGGAAAAGAAGCTCACGCTTCTTACCAATAAGACTATTATGTCATATGACACGGTCATTGCTAACCATATGAACGAGAAATAGAGATCGGATGCGCTCCGAATCTTTATCTCGGGTCTTAAGAAAAGCCTTACTGATGTACTATTCGCGGCTCAGCCCAGCAGTTTGCCAGCTGCACTGGCACTGGCACAAGAGGTTGAAGCCAACCACGACAGGTATGGTTTTGCATCAAATTATGCAAGAAGCTTAGAGGAAAAGGACAAAAGAAATGGTGGTAATCAACAATACCAAAGGCAGGGTGAACAAAAAGATAAAGGGAGTAAAGGAAAAAACCCTTACTTCAAGAAAGAGCAATGGGGCAAGCCGCAGCAAGACCCCGTTGAAAAAATGGATGTTGATCCGTCATCATCCAAGTTTCGACAGCCCACCAATTTCCAAAAACAACAAGGCCAGGTGAACGGCTTCTCGCGATCTGGTCAGAATGGGAGTCAGCCTAACCCAAAGAGGTCAAACACATCTGATAGGCACTCCGACCAGAGGAGACAGAGGGTGAATCACCTGTCCCAAGATGATTCACGTCAGCAAGAAAAAGAGTATGAGCGGGCCGCCTCCACTGCCGTAGAGGAAATAGAGGATAACGAAGACGAATACAGCACCGACAACGTTAATTTTTTAACGGTGCGTCCCTGCTCCCGTTCGTAAAGCGAACAGTAGCAGGGGTCAGTCTGAAATTCCTAGTGGATACGGGAGCCTCGAAAAACTACTTGCGTCTCGGTAGCCTCGAACATATTAGAACTACTCCCGTACACAATCCTTTCAGTGTCAAATCAATACATGGTGTAGAAAGCATAACTCACAAATGTACCCTGTCCGTTTTTGGGATCGAGAGCCCATTTTTCATTTTACCAACATTGTCCACATTCGACGGCATAATTGGGTTGGACTTCCACGCATACGCTCTGCTAACTGTGCAGTTTACTCAGCGACTGCGCTGCGCCAATATGTGCGTGTTATGGGAAACTAAATGCTTGAAAACTTTTTTTGTAGATCGACTTTCTTAATCAAACTTGCGCAGCGTAATTATATCATTCATATGCGTGAATGTGCAAAAGCACAAGTCTGTAGTATTTGAAACAAGTGATTTGAAAATTTGGGTGAAGGGGGCGTGGCATCCAAAATTTAACAAAAATCAAAATTGTATACAAGTTCCATTAAACTAAATACAAGATTTGGAGTCTCTAACTATCAAGATATAAAAGATATAATTTTAAAACTCAAAATCGATTTCGTTTTTAATCGATAAAAAAAAACGAGAAGAGTTATCGAATTTTTAAAACAAACTCGACCTGCGCGTGATATACACGAATCTACAAACAAAAAATTCAAACATACGGACAGACGGACAGACAGACAGACGGACAGGGCTCAATCGACTCTGCTTGTCGTCCTGATCAAGAATATATATACTTTATGGGGTCTGCCACGCCTCCTTCTGCCTGTTACATACATTTGGGCTGCAACAAAACCATTATACCCTGATTACCCATTTTTAATGGGTTCAGGGTATAAAAACAAGTAGTAAAACAAGATTTAGGAAAAACCATAAAAATGAACAATAGAAACAGCATTATCCATAAAGATAATATAAAAAGTTAACAAACAAATTTAATTTGTTTCTATATTTTCTAGCAGGAACGTATTGTATGTGCTATCCCTTTCATTGCCGCTTTGCGCTTCTGATATAATTCATTATTCTAATGATGACTACGTATTACTTGAAGACACTGATAACCTATTTTTATATGAAACATATTACTAATTTAAGTTTTTATAATGATATTTTTTAAAAGGAGCTAACATTTTGAAAACAAGAAAACACTACTATAAATTGAGATTTCTCAACTATGGAATTAAATATAATTAAAACACTTCTGTCTCAACTTACTCACCATAGAATTCTTAAACGAAGTATTAATGAATTAGGTACGATTTTAAAATGGATTACAGGAACACCAGACCACGATGACATGTTAACTATTCAAAATAAAATCAATGACCTTATCAAAAATAATAACAACCAAAATCAAATAAATTCTGCAATTTTCAAAGAAATAACTAAAATCACAAATCTTTTAAATAATATAAAAGTTAATGAAGAAATACTATTAAAAAAATATCGTCTTAAATTGCTAACACTTGATTTTCAAAATCTGCTAGATACGTTCACATTCTCAAAAGCCAGAATACTAAGCCCAAAAATTTTAAATAAACAAGACATGTTAAACATATTTAATCACGAAGCATTTAATATCACTTTAATTGACCTTTTAGATGTTTCCACCTTTTCAATTGTTTCTTTCCAAGGTTTAATCATAGTTTTTATAAAATATCCAATTATTAATAATAATAATAAGTTATACCACGCTAAAGCCATATCACAAACAGATGGAAAATTATTTGTAAAAATTTTAAAAAAGAAATATATAATAGTTTTGCAAAAATTGTTTTGTCAATCTAATTAATAAACAATTTACAACCTGTAAAAAAATATCTGAAAAAAAACAAACCAGTAGAAATAATAACAGATGACGCTATTTCAGGCACAAATTGTATTAACGAAACCTGGGTAAGAGGTATCTACCTTGTTACTTTTAAAACCATTGTAATTATAAACAAACAAATCACTTACACAAATTAAAAAGAAAAAATCTTAAATTATATAAAACACAATAAAATCACAAATTACTTAGGTACTGAATATCAACCTTCAAATAACACTGAACACTGAAAATACAGACATTTTATCCCAAATCGTTATTAAACTAGAAAGTAATCATTCAAAAATTACATTTTTTCTATTTATAATAATTTGTACTTTTATCATGACAAAGTTTGCTCAATGCTAAACCTAAACCCAATCAAATTATTGATTTTAAAATCATCAAATAATCAAAACAACAAAAATTAATCTTCAAAATTTTAAACAAACGTATTAACGCCCTCGTCAATAATTATTAAGAATCGGGACGATTCTCTTTAAGAAAGGCGGGAGTTACCACCCAGCCCACAACGCATTTCTTATTAAAAATATAAACAATTTCAAATATGTTTATATTCTAATTTCTGGCCATAAAAGCCCAGCTCACAAAGCAATTCATACATATAAACAATTTCAAATATGTTTCTTCTAAATTCCGGCTCTAACAGCTTAAAAGCTGTTGCTGCGACACTTAGGCATCACCAAGCCAAAAAGCATGGCTGCGATATTCATAACATAAACACAATCACTGAATATCTGCGCAAACGTCCATGCGTAAGACTTAATGCAAATATATCCTAATTTCACAATATAATTTTTAAATTTTTTCCCAGCGCAGTCGCTGAGCCAACTGCTCAGTTAGCAGAGCGTATGTGTGTGCGTGTGTATGTAAGTTGTAAGTTCGAGGCTGAGCGCGACGGTCGTCGTTTGTCAATGCGCATCGCTTCAACGCACTCCGATCTTGTCTCTCGCTCTCTCTTGCGCGCTCGTGCGAACGCGAAAGAAACGTGCGCGGCATCGATTGGAATTAAGTAAAGCGAAAGATTAAGCCGAGCGCCGTTATCAAATAGAGCAGTTATTGGGCTGGGTTATAAATTTGGCACACACATAAAAGGGAAAAGAGAATAATGCTGCTGCGACTCGATGTAACCGTAATTCGTGTGTAACTGTCACCACGAACAGTTTTGCCAACCAACTGTAAACTGCGATTTATGAGCTGCTGTGTAACAGCTATACAAAAGAGATTAGCAAAAACTGTACGGCTCGGCGATAAGTTAGGGCTATCTTATAAGAACAAAATTGTCTTTACTTTTAGTCTTTGATTTGAATTCAAGCAGACGCGATCGCGCTGCCCAAATAAAGCTCAATTAAATAAATCAGAGTGTTTCATCTTTGACATTCTGGTATCACCCCAATCCAATATAACAGATAGGAATAACTGGCGTCCAACGTAAAAACCGAACTCACACCGGTTTAAGTGCAGTATAAATAAAATACATTTAAAAAAAAAAATAAATAAATAAACTGTGCCAATCCAACGGCTAAAACATCAAACTCGCAGCCACGAGTGTAAAAACAGGCAGCTAAAACAAAAAAATTATTCATTTGTTACACCAAACGGTCGGTTTGGGCAGCGGAGAAGAAGACCAAGGCCAGAAGACCCCACATCTTGGCAGACGACGTTAACTCCACTGGAAGAAGCCGGCGACGATAAGCAGACGGAACTAGAGGAAAATCATGTAAGTGGAATCCTTGTCTAAAATACCTGTGGTCACTAAAAAAAAAAAATTATTTGAAAAACACTAAAGTCAACTCAAAACATATATAATAAATGCGCAGTGAGATCCGACCTGACAAGTTTCCAACAGCTTATCTCTTGCAATTCAGCAGTCTCAGTGTAGCATAGAAATAAAAATTCCATTTGGTTATTTGGGTTTGGTTATTATATGCAAAACGAAAATTCGTTTTATATGTGCTTTTATATGCTTTTGATTGTGAGCGCGTTATTTGTCTTTGTTTACTTTTTATATACAAAAAGACGCACAGTGGTCTTGAGTTAGATGAACAGTGACAAAACTGACTCAATTGACGAAATACTTGGGAACTTGGACAAATTAGTTTTAACAGAGGGACACTCAAAACAAAAAACAGACATGGACCCAGAACATTTAAACGTGTTCCTAAACGCAGCGATTAACGCTGCATTACAAGCCCAAAAGGCAGAATATCAAGCACAAATCCGTGAAATAAGGGAAACATTAAGCAACACGGCGGTAACCCAGCCGGTTATAAAAGTATATGAGGAAGTAAAAATCATACCGGATAGAAAGTGCGACGAGCCGCTTGATGCGGTTAAGTCAGTCCCAGAGTTTAGCGGAGTACAAGAACAGTATGTGTCTTGGCGCCAAGCGGCAAAAGCTGCTTACAGGCTCTATAGTGAGTACGACGGAAGCTCCCGTCAGGCAGGCAGTTTTGATCTTAAGAAACAAGATCAGAGCCGACCTCACGTTGTCTTCGTTTAACACGAAGCTAAACTTTGATGCTATCATAGATAGGTTAGATTTCACATATGCGGACAAGCGTCCTGTACACCTGGTCGAACAGGAAATGAGTACCCTAAGGCAAGGCAATTTAACAATATTACAGTTTTATGATGAGGTGGAAAAGCAGCTCACGCTTCTTACCAATAAGACTATTATGTCATATGACACGGTCATTGCTAACCATATGAACGAGAAATAGAGATCGGATGCGCTCCGAATCTTTATCTCGGGTCTTAAGAAAAGCCTTACTGATGTACTATTCGCGGCTCAGCCCAGCAGTTTGCCAGCTGCACTGGCACTGGCACAAGAGGTTGAAGCCAACCACGACAGGTATGGTTTTGCATCAAATTATGCCAGAAGCTTAGAGGAAAAGGACAAAAGAAATGGTGGTAATCAACAATACCAAAGGCAGGGTGAACAAAAAGATAAAGGGAGTAAAGGAAAAAACCCTTACTTCAAGAAAGAGCAATGGGGCAAGCCGCAGCAAGACCCCGTTGAAAAAATGGATGTTGATCCGTCATCATCCAAGTTTCGACAGCCCACCAATTTCCAAAAACAACAAGGCCAGGTGAACGGCTTCTCGCGATCTGGTCAGAATGGGAGTCAGCCTAACCCAAAGAGGTCAAACACATCTGATCCGACCAGAGGAGACAGAGGGTGAATCACCTGTCCCAAGATGATTCACGTCAGCAAGAAAAAGAGTATGAGCGGGCCGCCTCCACTGCCGTAGAGGAAATAGAGGATAACGAAGACGAATACAGCACCGACAACGTTAATTTTTTAACGGTGCGTCCCTGCTCCCGTTCGTAAAGCGAACAGTAGCAGGGGTCAGTCTGAAATTCCTAGTGGATACGGGAGCCTCGAAAAACTACTTGCGCCTCGGTAGCCTCGAACATATTAGAACTACTCCCGTACACAATCCTTTCAGTGTCAAATCAATACATGGTGTAGAAAGCATAACTCACAAATGTACCCTGTCCGTTTTTGGGATCGAGAGCCCATTTTTCATTTTACCAACATTGTCCACATTCGACGGCATAATTGGGTTGGACTTCCTAACTCAGGCTAAGGCCACTATAAACCTAAAAAATAAAATCATAAAACACACAAATGGAGTTGAAAAAATCCAATTCCATAAGTGTCACAATGTCAATTTCACTGATATTGAAGAGATCGGGGTCCCTTCGGTCATTAAAAAAGAGTTCACAAAGGGAGAAAACGGTAAAGACAGAGGTCCAAAAAAATCCCTGTAGAATTGAGTGAAAAGCAGTTCAATGCTTTCGACAAACTCAGAAATATCTTGGCTTCGGAGGATGTAATCCTTCATTATCCGGACTTTAAAAAACCCTTTAACCTGACAACGGACGCTTCTTCCTCCGGCATCGGAGCTGTACTGTCCCAAGGAGGGAGGCCCATAACTATGATCTCTAGGACTCTCAAAGACAGAGAGATAAATTACGCAACGAACGAAAGAGAGTTGCTAGCAATAGTTTGGGCATTGAGCAATTTACGCCATTACCTTTATGGTGTGAGCAACTTAAATATTTATACCGACCGTCAGCCCTTGACGTTCGCCGTGTCAGATAGAAATCCAAATTCGAAAATCAAGCGCTGGAAAGCATTCATCGATGAACACGGGGCCAAAGTTTTTTACAAACCTGGTAAAGAAAACCATGTGGCAGATGCCTTGTCCAGGCAAAATATAAACGCCATTGAAAACTTGCCACAGTCCGACAAAGGCACAATTCATAGTGAGCAGTCTTTATCTTATACAATCGACGCCACTGAAAAGCCCGTAAACTGCTTTAGAAACCAGATTATTCTGGAAGAGGCAGAACATCCGTGGCAACGCACATCAGTACTTTTCAAGCAAAAAGTCCGACATGAAATCCTTTTTAAAGACTGGGACGCGCTTGTTGACGTAGTCAAAGAGGCCGTTAGCCCAGAGGTAGTAAATGCTATTAACTGCGAGCTACCAATATTAGCATGCATACAGCATGCGCTTGTCGAAGCTTTCCCTTCTACCAAATTTTGGTACTGCAAAAGCAGAGTGACAGACATTTTTAACAAGGATGAACAGAAGGAAATAGTCGTAGCCGAGCACAATCGAGCTCACAGAGCAGCACAAGAAAATGAAAAACAGGTGCTTAGGAAATATTTTTTCCCAAATATGAACAAAATTGCGGCGGAAGTCGTTGTAAATTGTAAAATTTGTGCCAAGGCCAAATATGATAGGCACCCCAAAAAGCAAAAGCTCGGAGCCACCCCGGTCCCGTCCTACGCAGGAGAGATCATCCACATGGATATTTACTCTACAGTAGGAAAGCATTTTTTGACTGTCATAGACAAATTCTCTAAGTTTGCTGTGGTTCAGCCTATTGCTTCACGCACGATTTCGGACATAAAAGGACCAATATTATTGATAGTCAATTTATTCCCGACAATCAAGACGGTCTACTGCGACAACGAAGCTTCATTTAACTCGGAGAAAATAAGATCAATTTTAAAAAATCAGTACGGCATCAATATTGTTAATGCCCCTCCGCTGCACAGCACCGCAAATGGGCAAATAGAACGGTTTCATAGCACCATTAGTGACATGGCAAGATGCTTATCCCAGCAAAGGGGCATCACAGACACAGTTGAAGCCGTGCTGAAAGCCACAGTGGAATATAACCGATCATTCCACTCGGTCATAGATAGAGTCCCGGTCGACGTCATCCATTCATCACCGGATGAGATGAAGCACAGAAAACACAGCTAGACAGAAATAACCCGTCGAAACAGAATAGGGTATTTGAAGTAGGTGAGGTGGTATTAGTTAAAGCAAATAAGCGGCTAGGTAATAAGCTTAGCCCCTTGTATATAGAGGAAAAAATAGAAGCAGATTTGGGAACGACAGTTCTCATAAAAGGGGGGGTGGTCCATAAGGACAACCTTAGGTAAGCTATAATAAAAAAAAAAAAAAAAAAAAAAAAAAAAAACGAAAATAAAAAATAAAAAAAAAGGGAAAGCAATAGACAAATCATTATAAATTCAAACACCCAAAAACAGATAAATGCACTCACAGTCACTGTTAACGAAATCTTAAAATTAAAAAAGTCACAACAAATCGATTCTGCACATTTATATGAGACCCTTCTAGCAAGAAATAGGATACTAACGTTGGAGATTGAAAACCTTATAATTGCAATCACTTTGGCTGCCACTAACGTAATAAACCCTGTAATTATCAATGACAGTGACTTAAAGGTAATTTTAAGCAAAGATTTCACAGAGGTTAGCGTAACTCAAATTTTAAATGTGTCCAGCGTTAATGTCTTCGCAAATGATCCATTTTATAATTAAATTCCCTAAACCTAAGCTAATATGTAAGAAAGTCACAGTTTTCCCCGTCGCTCATGCCGGACTAGTACTGCAAATTTCTGAGAACACCTTAGCTGACTGCGATGGAAAAGTCATTGCAATACAATCATGCCGTGGACCGTCACACATGCCCTTCTGCAAAGAATCAGCGGTTAACACGTGCGCTCAAGAACTACACGCGGGCACCACGGCCCATTGCAACACACAATCAAGCCATCTAGCCCCAATATCGGTAACAGAAGTCAAAATCACTGGAACCTGCCTTGTCATGTTCGACCATACCGCCTATCTCAATGGTACCAAGTTCACCAACTTCAACGGTGCCATCAGGAAGATTCCCGGCTCCTCTTCATCACCGGTGCTTGACGTCATCAAACACCGGAAGATATTGAGTATGCCTTTCCTCCACCAGCTTCATCCATCTGCCTCATGATATGCGGAACGGTGGCTGTCATCGCGTGGCTAATTCACTACAGAAGGAAGAAAAGGGTACAGAAACGCGTCGAAGTCGTTCTACGAGATCTTGGAATGACCGAGGACGGTCATGACTTAAGTGGGGGAGTAGTTAACATTATCGTTGTAAGTTCGAGGCTGAGCGCGACGGTCGTCGTTTGTCAATGCGCATCGCTTCAACGCACTCCGATCTTGTCTCTCGCTCTCTCTTGCGCGCTCGTGCGAACGCGAAAGAAACGTGCGCGGCATCGATTGGAATTAAGTAAAGCGAAAGATTAAGCCGAGCGCCGATATCAAATAGAGCAGTTATTGGGCTGGGTTATAAATTTGGCACACACATAAAAGAGAAAAACGAGAATAATGCTGCTGCGACTCGGTGTAACCGTAATTCGTGTGTAACTGTCACCACGAACAGTTTTGCCAACCAACTGTAAACTGCGATTTATGAGCTGCTGTGTAACAGCTATACAAAAGAGATTAGCAAAAACTGTACGGCTCGGCGACAAGTTAGGGCTATCTTATAAGAACAAAATTGTCTTTACTTTTAGTCTTTGATTTGAATTCAAGCAGACGCAATCGCGCTGCCCAAATAAAGCTCAATTTATTTATTTATTTATTTATTTATTTATTTCTGGTGTCACCACAATCCAATATAACAGATAGGAATAACTTGTATGCGTTACTTGCAATATACATACATACATATGTATGTTGGAACTTCATCGACTTGGTCCATAGTCGCGTACTTAGCGAAGCGAGTTTCGGTGCTTATGCTTCCACGTTTCTTTCTAAACTGCCTGACAACGCCAGTGTCATTTTCTCAGCATAGCTCCGAACCACACTCGACGAGAGCGTTGTAGCGCTGTCGTCCCGCTTAAATGGTACTTCTTAAAGCGACAAAAATGCAAAGGACCAATCAGAGCGCAGTTAACGGCTGATGCAATATGATAAAATACTAATATGATGAAATTAGGAAATCTGGAAACCCCGCAACACACACACACAGTGCGTGCATACCGTTCGCTTTGACATATGTAGGATTCTGGTGTAAACCAGAATATCCATACACACATACACAGCCACATAGTGCGTACGTGCAGCACGCAGCAACAACCACATACAGTGCGTACATACAGTACGCTCCGACACGGCCATCCTGACCTTGACACGTCGTCGTGTAGTACTCCCAATTTTAGATTCAAATTTCTTACGTAACAAAATATTATAAACTGAATTCATCGTCTGTCTTAGACGGATAACCATCGTCTCTTATAGACGGATAACCATCATCTCTCCTAGACGGATAAACATCGTCTCTCATAGACGGATAACCATCGTCTTTCATAGACGGATAACCATCGTCTCTCATAGACGGATAACCATCGTCTCTCATAGACGGATAACCATCGTCTCTCATAGACGGATAACCATTCTGACATTCACACGTCCTCGTGTAATGTCCAAATATCAAGTTCAAAGATACCTTTTGTGTTTCATAATATAAACTGAACTTAAGCTTTTATTCTTAACCATAGCATACAGAGTATCTTCTTCTTTTTTTTTTTTTTTTAACAAAATTCATAAATTCACTTAAATTTTAACAAAACAACTAATCATTGTACTTGCACTATGCGACTTTAACAAAACAACAAAGTATTTACAACAAAGTATTTACATTTAAATGAATGTTCAATATATAAAAATTACAAATAGAACAAAATAATAAATTTAATTCATCGTCTCACTTGGACGGAACACTCTCAGTCTCAATATCCTATCAATGTCCAATTCATCAGGAATTTTACCATCTGGAATTCTTCTAATGTCTTCGTGACAATATTTGTTAACGACGTTAACATATATCTGTCCCCATCCAGAACTTCAGTAACCAAAAATGGGCCCTTAAATTTCGGGTCTAATTTCGTTTGTTGTCTCTCCTCGTTTCTTAGCAGAACATAGTCACCAACATTGTGCCTTACAACCATGGCCTTAGTTTTATCAAAGCGTTGTTTATCATAATCTGCCAAGCTCTTCATCTTATCACTGGCACTAGTCCGAACGCTGATCAAATCAATTTCGATTTCTGTGTCTACTGGTGGTTTTAACCCTATCGGTCGAGCCTCTTTTCCTATCAGCATTTCCAACGGGCTCGCTTCAGTTGCACGACTAACTGTGCAATTTAATGCAAGCTGAACCTCGCCAAGTGCATCTTGCCAGGATCCTTGGCTCGATTCGACAGCAGTTAGCAAATTTTTAAGCGTACTCATAACACGCTCAACTTGACCGCTTGCACGACTTGCCAAAGTTGCAATTAGATGAAGTTTTATATTTTGTGAGAAACAAAATTCAGAGAATCGAGAACTTGCAAAACACCTTCCCTGGTCAGCTACGACACGATTTGGTATCCCGAATAGGGCAATTGAGGCTTTTAAGTCCTTAACGCAGCTTTCTGTGTCTATTTTAAGGGAGTGATAAAGGTGTACAAATTTCGTGAAGCCATCAATCTGAACGATGACATATTCTTTTAGGTCGCTTTTACCGCTCAACTTTCCGGAAATGTCTATGTGAACAGTGTGCCAAGGGATGTTCACCTTCGCGATTGGATGAAGCTCAGCTTGTATTTTCCCAGAAGGCGACTTGGAAATCCTACAAGTTATGCAATTGTTTACAAACTTGCGAACATATTTATTCATGTTATGAAACCAATAATATTGGTAAACCTTGTCAAGAGTTTTCTGCCAACCAAGGTGCATAACTGACTCGTGTACCTGATTTACCACTGACCATCTAAATGTTCTTGGCACTCCGACCAGAGGAGACAGAGGGTGAATCACCTGTCCCAAGATGATTCACGTCAGCAAGAAAAAGAGTATGAGCGGGCCGCCTCCACTGCCGTAGAGGAAATAGAGGATAACGAAGACGAATACAGCACCGACAACGTTAATTTTTTAACGGTGCGTCCCTGCTCACGTTCGTAAAGCGAACAGTAGCAGGGGTCAGTCTGAAATTCCTAGTGGATACGGGAGCCTCGAAAAACTACTTGCGCCTCGGTAGCCTCGAACATATTAGAACTACTCCCGTACACAATCCTTTCAGTGTCAAATCAATACATGGTGTAGAAAGCATAACTCACAAATGTACCCTGTCCGTTTTTGGGATCGAGAGCCCATTTTTCATTTTACCAACATTGTCCACATTCGACGGCATAATTGGGTTGGACTTCCTAACTCAGGCTAAGGCCACTATAAACCTAAAAAATAAAATCATAAAACACACAAATGGAGTTGAAAAAATCCAATTCCATAAGTGTCACAATGTCAATTTCACTGAGATTGAAGAGATCGGGGTCCCTTCGGTCATTAAAAAAGAGTTCACAAAGGGAGAAAACGGTAAAGACAGAGGTCCAAAAAAATCCCTGTAGAATTGAGTGAAAAGCAGTTCAATGCTTTCGACAAACTCAGAAATATCTTGGCTTCGGATGATGTAATCCTTCATTATCCGGACTTTAAAAAACCCTTTAACCTGACAACGGACGCTTCTTCCTCCGGCATCGGAGCTGTACTGTCCCAAGGAGGGAGGCCCATAACTATGATCTCTAGGACTCTCAAAGACAGAGAGATAAATTACGCAACGAACGAAAGAGAGTTGCTAGCAATAGTTTGGGCATTGAGCAATTTACGCCATTACCTTTATGGTGTGAGCAACTTAAATATTTATACCGACCGTCAGCCCTTGACGTTCGCCGTGTCAGATAGAAATCCAAATTCGAAAATCAAGCGCTGGAAAGCATTCATCGATGAACACGGGGCCAAAGTTTTTTACAAACCTGGTAAAGAAAACCATGTGGCAGATGCCTTGTCCAGGCAAAATATAAACGCCATTGAAAACTTGCCACAGTCCGACAAAGGCACAATTCATAGTGAGCAGTCTTTATCTTATACAATCGACGCCACTGAAAAGCCCGTAAACTGCTTTAGAAACCAGATTATTCTGGAAGAGGCAGAACATCCGTGGCAACGCACATCAGTACTTTTCAAGCAAAAAGTCCGACATGAAATCCTTTTTAAAGACTGGGACGCGCTTGTTGACGTAGTCAAAGAGGCCGTTAGCCCAGAGGTAGTAAATGCTATTAACTGCGAGCTACCAATATTAGCATGCATACAGCATGCGCTTGTCGAAGCTTTCCCTTCTACCAAATTTTGGTACTGCAAAAGCAGAGTGACAGACATTTTTAACAAGGATGAACAGAAGGAAATAGTCGTAGCCGAGCACAATCGAGCTCACAGAGCAGCACAAGAAAATGAAAAACAGGTGCTTAGGAAATATTTTTTCCCAAATATGAACAAAATTGCGGCGGAAGTCGTTGTAAATTGTAAAATTTGTGCCAAGGCCAAATATGATAGGCACCCCAAAAAGCAAAAGCTCGGAGCCACCCCGGTCCCGTCCTACGCAGGAGAGATCATCCACATGGATATTTACTCTACAGTAGGAAAGCATTTTTTGACTGTCATAGACAAATTCTCTAAGTTTGCTGTGGTTCAGCCTATTGCTTCACGCACGATTTCGGACATAAAAGGACCAATATTATTGATAGTCAATTTATTCCCGACAATCAAGACGGTCTACTGCGACAACGAAGCTTCATTTAACTCGGAGAAAATAAGATCAATTTTAAAAAATCAGTACGGCATCAATATTGTTAATGCCCCTCCGCTGCACAGCACCGCAAATGGGCAAATAGAACGGTTTCATAGCACCATTAGTGACATGGCAAGATGCTTATCCCAGCAAAGGGGCATCACAGACACAGTTGAAGCCGTGCTGAAAGCCACAGTGGAATATAACCGATCATTCCACTCGGTCATAGATAGAGTCCCGGTCGACGTCATCCATTCATCACCGGATGAGATGAAGCACAGAAAACACAGCTAGACAGAAATAACCCGTCGAAACAGAATAGGGTATTTGAAGTAGGTGAGGTGGTATTAGTTAAAGCAAATAAGCGGCTAGGTAATAAGCTTAGCCCCTTGTATATAGAGGAAAAAATAGAAGCAGATTTGGGAACGACAGTTCTCATAAAAGGGGGGGTGGTCCATAAGGACAACCTTAGGTAAGCTATAATAAAAAAAAAATAAAAAAAAAAAAAAAAAAAAAAACGAAAATAAAAAATAAAAAAAAAAGGGAAAGCAATAGACAAATCATTATAAATTCAAACACCCAAAAACAGATAAATGCACTCACAGTCACTGTTAACGAAATCTTAAAATTAAAAAAGTCACAACAAATCGATTCTGCACACTTATATGAGACCCTTCTAGCAAGAAATAGGATACTAACGTTGGAGATTGAAAACCTTATAATTGCAATCACTTTGGCTGCCACTAACGTAATAAACCCTGTAATTATCAATGACAGTGACTTAAAGGTAATTTTAAGCAAAGATTTCACAGAGGTTAGCGTAACTCAAATTTTAAATGTGTCCAGCGTTAATGTCCATTTTATAATTAAATTCCCTAAACCTAAGCTAATATGTAAGAAAGTCACAGTTTTCCCCGTCGCTCATGCCGGACTAGTACTGCAAATTTCTGAGAACACCGTAGCTGACTGCGATGGAAAAGTCATTGCAATACAATCATGCCGTGGACCGTCACACATGCCCTTCTGCAAAGAATCAGCGGTTAACACGTGCGCTCAAGAACTACACGCGGGCACCACGGCCCATTGCAACACACAATCAAGCCATCTAGCCCCAATATCGGTAACAGAAGTCAAAATCACTGGAACCTGCCTTGTCATGTTCGACCATACCGCCTATCTCAATGGTACCAAGTTCACCAACTTCAACGGTGCCATCAGGAAGATTCCCGGCTCCTCTTCATCACCGGTGCTTGACGTCATCAAACACCGGAAGATATTGAGTATGCCTTTCCTCCACCAGCTTCATCCATCTGCCTCATGATATGCGGAACGGTGGCTGTCATCGCGTGGCTAATTCATTACAGAAGGAAGAAAAGGGTACAGAAACGCGTCGAAGTCGTTCTACGAGATCTTGGAATGACCGAGGACGGTCATGACTTAAGTGGCGGAGTAGTTAACATTATCGTTGTAAGTTCGAGGCTGAGCGCGACGGTCGTCGTTTGTCAATGCGCATCGCTTCAACGCACTTCGATCTTGTCTCTCGCTCTCTCTTGCGCGCTCGTGCGAACGCGAAAGAAACGTGCGCGGCATCGATTGGAATTAAGTAAAGCGAAAGATTAAGCCGAGCGCCGTTATCAAATAGAGCAGTTATTGGGCTGGGTTATAAATTTGGCACACACATAAAAGGGAAAAACGAGAATAATGCTGCTGCGACTCGGTGTAACCGTAATTCGTGTGTAACTGTCACCACGAACAGTTTTGCCAACCAACTGTAAACTGCGATTTATGAGCTGCTGTGTAACAGCTATACAAAAGAGATTAGCAAAAACTGTACGGCTCGGCGACAAGTTAGGGCTATCTTATAAGAACAAAATTGTCTTTACTTTTAGTCTTTGATTTGAATTCAAGCAGACGCAATCGCGCTGCCCAAATAAAGCTCAATTTATTTATTTATTTATTTATTTATTTATTTCTGGTGTCACCACAATCCAATATAACAGATAGGAATAACTTGTATGCGTTACTTGCAATATACATACATACATATGTATGTTGGAACTTCATCGACTTGGTCCATAGTCGCGTACTTAGCGAAGCGAGTTTCGGTGCTTATGCTTCCACGTTTCTTTCTAAACTGCCTGACAACTCCAGTGTCATTTTCTCAGCATAGCTCCGAACCACACTCGACGAGAGCGTTGTAGCGCTGTCGTCCCGCTTAAATGGTACTTCTTAAAGCGACAAAAATGCAAAGGACCAATCAGAGCGCAGTTAACGGCTGATGCAATATGATAAAATACTAATATGATGAAATTAGGAAATCTGGAAACCCCGCAACACACACACACAGTGCGTGCATACCGTTCGCTTTGACATATGTAGGATTCTGGTGTAAACCAGAATATCCATACACACATACACAGCCACATAGTGCGTACGTGCAGCACGCAGCAACAACCACATACAGTGCGTACATACAGTACGCTCCGACACGGCCATCCTGACCTTGACACGTCGTCGTGTAGTACTCCCAATTTTAGATTCAAATTTCTTACGTAACAAAATATTATAAACTGAATTCATCGTCTGTCTTAGACGGATAACCATCGTCTTTCATAGACGGATAACCATCGTCTCTCATAGACGGATAACCATCGTCTCTCATAGACGGATAACCATCGTCTCTCATAGACGGATAACCATTCTGACATTCACACGTCCTCGTGTAATGTCCAAATATCAAGTTCAAAGATACCTTTTGTGTTTCATAATATAAACTGAACTTAAGCTTTTATTCTTAACCATAGCATACAGAGTATCTTCTTCTTTTTTTTTGTTTTTTAACAAAATTCATAAATTCACTTAAATTTTAACAAAACAACTAATCATTGTACTTGCACTATGCGACTTTAACAAAACAACAAAGTATTTACAACAAAGTATTTACATTTAAATGAATGTTCAATATATAAAAATTACAAATAGAACAAAATAATAAATTTAATTCATCGTCTCACTTGGACGGAACACTCTCAGTCTCAATATCCTATCAATGTCCAATTCATCAGGAATTTTACCATCTGGAATTCTTCTAATGTCTTCGTGACAATATTTGTTAACGACGTTAACATATATCTGTCCCCATCCAGAACTTCAGTAACCAAAAATGGGCCCTTAAATTTCGGGTCTAATTTCGTTTGTTGTCTCTCCTCGTTTCTTAGCAGAACATAGTCACCAACATTGTGCCTTACAACCATGGCCTTAGTTTTATCAAAGCGTTGTTTATCATAATCTGCCAAGCTCTTCATCTTATCACTGGCACTAGTCCGAACGCTGATCAAATCAATTTCGATTTCTGTGTCTACTGGTGGTTTTAACCCTATCGGTCGAGCCTCTTTTCCTATCAGCATTTCCAACGGGCTCGCTTCAGTTGCACGACTAACTGTGCAATTTAATGCAAGCTGAACCTCGCCAAGTGCATCTTGCCAGGATCCTTGGCTCGATTCGACAGCAGTTAGCAAATTTTTAAGCGTACTCATAACACGCTCAACTTGACCGTTTGCACGACTTGCCAAAGTTGCAATTAGATGAAGTTTTATATTTTGTGAGAAACAAAATTCAGAGAATCGAGAACTTGCAAAACACCTTCCCTGGTCAGCTACGACACGATTTGGTATCCCGAATAGGGCAATTGAGGCTTTTAAGTCCTTAACGCAGCTTTCTGTGTCTATTTTAAGGGAGTTATAAAGGTGTACAAATTTCGTGAAGCCATCAATCTGAACGATGACATATTCTTTTAGGTCGCTTTTACCGCTCAACTTTCCGGAAATGTCTATGTGAACAGTGTGCCAAGGGATGTTCACCTTCGCGATTGGATGAAGCTCAGCTTGTATTTTCCCAGAAGGCGACTTGGAAATCCTACAAGTTATGCAATTGTTTACAAACTTGCGAACATATTTATTCATGTTATGAAACCAATAATATTGGTAAACCTTGTCAAGAGTTTTCTGCCAACCAAGGTGCATAACTGACTCGTGTACCTGATTTACCACTGACCATCTAAATGTTCTTGGAACAATTGGTAAAGATCGAGTTCTACCATTCCTCTGAACTTAGCTCGTAAGTTTTTGCAATGTCTTCGACAATAATATATCGGCATTAATAATATCGGAATCTTTGCGCTGTTCAGCCATAAGCCCTTCACTAGATATCTCTGCCAAATTGACTCGTTTCTCAGAAATTTTACAAGTATCAATCGCATCCGCAGATGGGAGATTTCTGGAAAAGAAGTCAGCATGAGCCATTCGTTTACCCTCCCTATATTCTAAATCAAATGAGAACGGCTGTAAATAAGCCCACCATCTTTGAGCCCTAGGAGATAGGTCACGTTTGGTTCTTGATGCTTTAAGTGAATTACAATCGGTCAAAACAACAAAATCTCTGCTTGTCAAATAATGACGTAAATGCTTTATAGCCAAAACAACGCAAGAGTCTCCAATTCGTACGAATGATATAAAGCATCCTTACTGAAAAACTCAACGACATTAGCCTTATTATTGATTTTATGCAATAAGATAACTCCGTACCCACGAGAGCTTGCATCAGTATGCAAATCGATTTGATATAGCGGGTCAAAAATAACCAAAACTGTCTTTTGTGTAAGGATAGAAATAACTTTCTGTTTTATTTGTTCATGTTCAGGCTTCCAAAGAAACTCGTTCTTTTCCGATGTTAAAAGATACAAAGGCTTCATGAAACAAGAAAATCCTTGCATAAATTGCCGAAAATATGACACCAATCCAATAATTGCCTTAAAGCAGAAACCGACTGAGGAGGCGGTAGAGCAGTTAACGCTGAAATTTTTAGTGAATTCGGACGAATTTTTCCAGCGTTCACCTCATATCCCAAATATTGAACTGTCGACTTTAGAAACGAACACTTTTTAATACTAAACAAAAATCCAGCTTTCGTTAGAATGTCTGAAGTAACCTGTAGCCTTTCCAAAGCCTCACTCTTTGTTGAAGCCACCACCAATACGTCATCCATATAGACAACCACATATGTATTTGCAAGTTCTCCAAGTGTATGCATCACTGTACGTTGGAAAAACTGAAGGTGCATTTTTGAGTCCAAACGGCATTGACAAGAATTCGTACTGGCCATCTGGGGTGACAAAAGCCGTACACTCTATTGATTCTTCATGCATGGGAATTTGATAATATCCACTTGCCATATCTAAACATGTGAAATATTTAGCTCCATGAAGTCTAGCTATCTGATCTGCTATAAGAGGTAGAGGATATCTGTCTGAAACTGTATTAGCATTTAATTGACGGTAATTAACGCACAAACGATGAGAACCATCCTTTTTGTTCACTTACATCATAGGGCTTGCATAGGGCGAGCAGCTTTCCCTTATGACCTTGCATTCTAACAACTCTTTAATCTTGTCGCGCACCAACTCCCTTTCATTTGGGAAAAGCCTGTATGGTCTACTTTAAACAATTTTTCTGGGGTTTGCTAATTTAATTTGCATTTCACCTGTACTGACTGTAGAAGAAGGAATTCCTTTTGTGAAATACTTTGAGTAATTTTTCAATAAATTGTTTAATTCATCTTGATCTTTACCAAAAAGATTCACGTTAAAAAATGTATCGTTATTTGAACAAGAGTTTACAGTTTTTGATCTGACAATTTAAAATTTTCCGGGTGACATGACATGAAAACCTTGCGATAATATTTCTCGACCAATCACAATTTCGTTTTTCAAATATTCATCGCTCAAAACATGGAATAGCATTTCAATACAATGATTGTCAATTTATACATTGCTAAGTATTTGCAATGTACTACAAATGCTGTCAATGCCAATACCCTTCAATAGTACTACATTGTTAATTCTTTTACCAACTAACTTAGAACTTATTTTTTGTTTAATTAGAAAACATTCCGCTCCAGAGTCAAATGTTGTCGTCCGAGAGCCACTGCGACGCACTAGCTTCTAATACTGCACTCAAAACCATCACCAACGCATTGCCTTGTATGTTATTTTCAGCAAAAATTATATTTACTGTAGGGCACCACGCGGGCGCGTCGGCACCGGCAGATCTGCATTAAATTTCGGCAACACTACTGTCTTATTTTTTGTTGTTTCGGATGGCGCTGATTTTAATGCTTTTACAAGTTCAATAAAATTTTTGTTTTGCATTTCCATTAACACTCGCCATGGATCATTTTCCGTATTAGGCAGCGAGTCAGATCCCACTTCAGATGTTGGAACTTCATCGATTTGGTCCATAGTCGCGTACTTAGCGAAGCAAGTTGGCTGGCAGAACACTAAAAATTCTCATCAACACCGGAGCGGCAAAAAATTACGTAAAACCCGTAAAGGAGTTAAAAAACGTAACAGCTGTCGACATCCCATTTACTGTGAACTCCATTCACGGTTCCAGTAAAATTCAACAAAAATGTTCAATGGTAATTTTTGGCCAAGTTGCTACATTCTTCATATTGGATACCCTTGATACCTTTGACGCTATAATAGGCTTCAATCTGCTAACGCAGCGGGGTTAACCATAGATCTAATAGGGAATAGCATAAGTTACGGTATCACTTCAGAGATACTTAAACACTATCCCTGCGATAACGTAAATTTCACGCGTATCGATGATATCGTAGTCCCAAATTCAGTAAAAGGCGCTTTTAAGAATATGTTAAAAAAAGAGAATTGGTGCATTTTCGACCTGTAACGAGGGGTTGCCCTTTAATATTTCAATCGTCGCCACAATCTGTACCGAAGACAAACAAGAGTTATACTATCCTATCCTATTGGCGTTGCAGATTTTGTGAACAAAGAAATAACTCAATTGTTAAAAAATGGCATTATAAGACCATCAAGATTTGCATACAACAGTCCAGCTTGGGTTGCTGACAAGAAAGGTGTGGATACCAATGACAACAAAAACAAACGTCTTGTCATTGACTTTGGGAAGCTTTATGAGAGACCATTGCCGACCGTTACCCGATGCCGAGCATCCAAATGATTCTAACGAATCTAGGGAAAGCGAAGTATTTCACAACACTGGATCTTAAATCCGGGTACAACCAGATATATCTTGCAGAAAACGACCGTGAATAAACTGCTTTTTCAGTAAATGGGGAAAATCCCTTTGGATAAAAAATGCGGGAAGCATTTTTCTAAGAGCAATAGACGACGTTCTCCGGGAGCAGATCGGTTGAATATGTTAGGCCTAGCGAGTTACTATAGGGTATTTATTAAAGACTTTTCATCCATAGCAAGGCCTTTAACAGATTTACTAAATTGTGAAAATGGTACTGTAAGTAAGCATATGTCCAGAAAAGTAGCTGTCGAATTCGACGAATCTGACCGTGACTTTAAAAAACCTTTTGACTTAACAACAGATGCTTCTACAAATGGCATTGGAGCAGTATTGTCCCAGGGCGAGAGACCGATCACCATGATCTCACGAACACTGAACACAACCATCGAGAGGGAGCTATTAGCCATTGTATGGGCCCTCGGCAAGGTGCAAAACTACCTATATGGCACTTGGGAATTGTACATTTTCACTGATCACCAACCCCTCACTTTTGCAGTATCCGAAAAGAACACTAATGCAAAGATTAAAAGATGGAAGGCTTTTATTGAAGAACACAATGCCTAGTTGCATTATAAGCCAGGAAAAGAAAACTTGGTAGCGGACGCATTGTCCAGGCAGGAGCTTAACGCTCTCCAAGACGAACCGCACTCAGACATAGCCACCATCCACAGCGAGGCTTCCCTAACATACACAATACAAACATCGGAACATACCCAAAATTGTTATAGGAATCAGGTGGTCCTAGAAGAATCACGCTACATGTTTCATCGTAGACTTATCCTATTCGGCAAAAAAAACTCGCCACTTAATTAAATTTACGGATAGAGACAACCTTCTAGATACATTGAAGCTTGCGATAAATCCTGACGTTGTGAACGCATTACATTGCAATCTTCCAACCTTAGCGGCCATTCAACACGAGCTAGTTTTGGCATTTCTAACAACTAAGTTCTGGTATTGCAAGAACGTTGTCTTAGACATCACCAATAAAGACGATCAGGTAGAAATAATGAATGTCGAACACAATCGTGCACATAGAGCAGCACAAGAAAATGTCAAATAGATACTCCGCAATTATTACTTCCCTAAAATTACTAAATTGGCTAATGACATGGTTTTAAACTGAAAAGTTTGCGCTATTGCTAACCGACACCCAAAAAACAAGAGCTCGGGGAAACGCCAATCCCGTCATACAGCGGACAAATGTTACACATAGACATATTTTCTACCGACCAAAAACTTTTCCTGACGTGTATCGATAAGTTCTCTAAATTTGCAGTCGTTCAACCTTTAACCTCTCGAGCAATAGTACATATAATCAACCCCATTTTGCTAATCATTAATAATTTTCCCAACACCAAAAAAAAAAATATACTGTGACAATGAGCCATATTTTACTGCCGAAGCAATTACTTTGTTATTAAAGAATCAATTTAGCGTTGACATCGTTGATGCTCCCCCGCTCCACAGCTGCTCGAATGGCCAAGTGTAACGCTTTCACAGTACACTAATAGAAATTGCCAGATACTTTGGGGCGATTATGAGAGCCAGGATAGAATATGATAAAACTCTCCACTCAGTAACAGGTCAGAGGCCAATCGATATAATACACGTGTCTCCAGAAGAATTTCAGGAAAAAATCAAGATTAAATTATCAAAACCCAGCAAGACCAACTAAACAGATGCAACCCCAGTAGGCAGAACAGAGTGTTTGATGTAGAAGACAAAGTTTACCTTAAGGGCAATAAAAGATTGGGCAATAAGCTATCTCCGTTGCGTACAGAAGGCACCATACAAGCAGACCTGGGAACGTCTGTACTTATTAAGGGGAGGGTAGTCCATAAAGACAATTTGAGGTAAACACCGGTTATGGTTGAAAATTCTTCAACAATTATTAAAAATAGTTTAATCGTTTCACACAGGTCCATCAGAATAATCTTCGTAATCCTCATAACCACAACCCATGCACGCATCACTGACTTCTCGCACGCGAAATATGTCCCGGTATTAGACGGTAACGTTTTATTATGGGAGCAGCGTAATTATGTGAGGCATTCAACTAATTTATTCAAGTTCGAGAGCGTCATAGAAGACACAAAGACCCAAATCACATATGCGAAAATTACTAGAAGTAGACATAGACCATATGCAAAATAGTTTATCAATTTGACAATACAGCAAAGGATAGCCAGTAGTCTAGATTTCTTGGGGACAACATTGAAAGTAGTTGCAGGCTCACGATCACGCTCGCTAAATCAAATGTAATAAACCCCACAATTTTCGACCATGATGATTTAAAGTCAATTTTTACAACAGCTCACAGAAGTACCAATAGTTAGTTTAATGGATGTATCAAATATAAAATTATTTCAATCCAATAGTATATTCACATTCTAATTGAATACCCAAAAGTTAAATCTAATTGTAAGAAGGTTTTGATATATCCTGTGCCCCACAACAACACCGTACTACAAATACACGACAACATAGTAGCTGAATGCAAAGATGGCATTTTACCAGTAACAGAGTGCGCCACAACCAACCATGCCACGTTCTCCAAAGTATCGACCCTCGAGACCTGCGCTACCGGATTACATTCAGGAGGTAAAGCCTAATGTCATACACAACCAAGTCACCTGGAACCGCTTACTATAGTAGATGCAGGAAGAGTCATCATCAACGATCAAACTACAAGGATCAGAGTAGATGACGGGCCCATTATCACAACAAAGGGCACACACCTCGTCACTTTCGAGCGGGTAGCAACGATTAATGATTCCACCATCATTAACTACAATAGAGTCGTAGAGAAGAGGCCAGGCATCTCCGCATCCCCACTGTTAAATATCACCGGCCACAACAACGTACTCAGCTTGGCAATGCTACATAGGATGAACAAGCACAACCTACACGCGATCCGGGCAACAACCTTAAGGGGGGGAATAGTTAACAACCAAGTTAACGAACGCCCCTCGCAATGAACTCATTGAACAACCCGCAAGAATACTATGTTGGCGTGGCATGTTACAATTCCAACGATCAGACCAGAGCAATGACCAAACGTTCTGTTTATGTCATAAGTATTAGCGTTTACCACGAATCCACGGCATGTCCAAGAATCCGTTTTCATTTATGTATTTGTGTTTTGCCTTTATGTACTTAGCTTTAGCTCCCCATAATTTGTTCTGTAGAGTTTAGTCTTGAATAACAACTGAAACAATAAAGTTGCATTACTCCGGCAAACAGCCGTAATCAATTCATTTTTATCTACATAACACATTGCTCAGCCACAAGGCCAGTGATCTGGATACCTAATACGTATCCCAACCTAATCTACCTAGCCTTGAATTAATCTACAAGGCCTGGAAGAGCATTCAAGAATTACTTATATAAAATAAGAATAACATTGATATAATTTAAATAATGTCAATATAATATACATACTTACAGTGTGCCACTAAAGTCACCGTACTCTTGTTGTACTTGCACAAATCACAATGAAACTTGGCCAAATTATTCTTAAATTAAACAAATTTAATGCAGGATTATAAACTAATATATTTTCTTCTAAACTAAAAAGGAAAAACAGCGAAATTTTAAACTTAACATAATAATATTAATTAAAAAAAAGGAATTCCAATATCTGCGTCAACAAAAGTCTACGTGCTCTTACAAACTATTAAAAAACTCTAAGCGCTTTCTCCTGCTGGTTAAATTTACAAGAAGCGTGTAGGACCTAAAGTTATAGGTTTTAATGGCTCTACGGACTGTTTCTGGATGAACTTCCTTGTCAATAGTTCGACACAGCTCTGACGCAATCTGCACTGCGCTACAAAAAGGATCCTTGTCCACCAGATGCTTTATTGTGCGCTTGTCACGATCGGATAGTACAGGTGGCCGACCAGATCTCTTGTTGTTTTTTATGCGCCCTTCATAGTTGAATCTACCAATGACAGTCTGTATAGTAGACTTGCTCGTGGACATGATGTCTGCTATCTGTGCATACGACTTTTGCTCCTTTGTGTGGAGATGCAGAATCTTTCCACGATCTTCAAGCGATCAACTCTTTTCGTGGCATTTTTACTACAAGACAATATTTTGTCCACCTCAAGCAAAACGCGCCAACTATTATGAATTTACTCATTATTCCATACATTTTTCGAAAACCCCCGTTATTTCTAAGAAGAACGCCAGACAGCGCAAGAAAATAAGCGTACGTATACTTTTGCTGACGCAAATATTTAGGTATGTTTACATTCGCTGTAATATTATGGAACTAAAATTAAAAATAAATGTTTTTCTTTTATATTTTAGAAGATAATATATTAGTTTATAATACTGCATTAAAATTTTGTAATTTAACAGAAATTTAGCCAAGTTTCAGCGTGATTTTTGCAAGTACTGCAAGAGTACGGTGACTTTAGGGGCATAGATGAAATCTATTATGTTATTAAACAAAACGTTTACCAAACGTTTACGTAGACACGCACGTGGTAACAGTAGCAGAAGCATCTAGAAAATTCTAAGAATTCATAAAAAAACAAAGACAAATTGGGGAAGAAGTTCAGCAGCTCAGTAGCTCAATAACTTTACTTAGGAATTCGCTATCTCACACTCATGTAGTGCAACGGCTGTGTTGGTAGAAGCCCCGATCGCCGAGATGAAGACTCGGGTTCGATTCTCTAAACGTCAAAACGTTTTTTATGCAATTTACTTATTTTTTTTTTTTTTTAATTTTTTACCTTAATTTAAAATTATATGCATATACATATAAAACCGCCGATAGGCGGGGTTTAGGGTATTTCCTAGTCGGGCACCTCCGACTAGAGTTTCCTTATTTGTTTTAATATATATTATATTGACTTTATTTAAATTCAATATAGGTTATGCTTATTTCATATATGTTTACGTAAATATGTATATTGCAAGGAACAAATACTGACAGTAGTTCTAACATTCTGTATAGTTTACACAAAGGGACGGACGGCCGAAAAACGCATATTAAAATAATAAATATACTCGTTTTAACTAGTAAATGCTTAAAACATAATCAAATGACTCAAATGAAAATTTTTAAAACTTACGTGTTGGATCAATGTATCTCCATTAGCGCAAAGGATGTACAACTGTGATATTGCTGATGATATATATACAACAAACTTTACATAGTCACCAATGAACAAACATTCGCTCTGCTATTGACACCAAATTCAATAAAAATAGAAATCGACACGAGCATGAGACCACAAATAAGTTTTGTAAATTAATTATAAATTAATTATAATAGTTTACTTACAGTAACTAATTGAAATCCAACCATGCAAATTAGGACGGCGGATATCATCAGATTCACTAAAAGTATGGGGTTAAAAAAGTCTTCCAATCGTTCCGAAAATCTAAAATACAAGTATAAAAAAAATAATGTAGAGAAAATATATATATGTACATATATATATATACATACATATATGTATAAAGTTGTATTCTTCTTCTTCTTCTTGAAATTAAAGGCCAATTAAAAATATGACCAATATTTGAAAGATCTGGAATATTTCCTATATTCACAAACATTTAAAATAAAACTATGCGGACATAAGTTGTAAATTTCATTAAAGGCAATTAACTCTGTCAGAAGTTACTAAACAAAACATTTTTCCAATTAACAAGATTACTCGGCAGAAATGCAAACACTCGAGAGAGAGTTCTGAGTTTGTGAGAGTAAGAAATGTTTTGTTTTCGCTCCGTACTTTTGATTATTTCTGTTCTTTAATTTGTTGTAAATTTACACATTATTTGTATATTGGTGATTATTTCATTTTTGGTTTGATACTGCCGTGATTTGTGATTCTAAACATTGTGTTGTTTGTTTTTCTTTACAATAGTTTTGTGATCATCGGTGTATATCTAAATTGCAATTTTCGTTTTAGTATTTTTATTCTTTCGTTTTTCTTATTAGCTTTCTGTTTTTTACATGGGTGTGTGTGTTCGCTGTCGCTCGGTTACGCTTAGCTTAATGTTTGTTTTTGTTTCTTACGAAATTTATTTCGTTTGTAGTATAGCTCTCTCCCGCTCTATTTTATGTTTCTTCAACTGCTTATTATTTTGATCTTTGTAATAGCTGAGTGTTGTTGTTTGGGATTTTTGTTTCTCCCAACACAGTTAATCCACTCTTTGTGTTTTATCTTTTATTTTTTCTATCTTAATCTGTTTGTATTTTTGTTTTGATTACCTCCCCTGCTTGTCAATATGATATGCTGTAACAAATCATGTACATTTCGGCATGTCACTGATTTTGCACAAATGCAATTTGTTGGTTGCTTGTTGTGCGAGAATCTAATACACATTAAATGTGCTGGCATCTCGGGGCGTGACTGTGATAGAGTCATGGCTGCTCCCAAAAGTGGGTGTGGTGGATTACGCTGGTCTTAGCCGGATTGTTTGGAAAAACCATTAAGTTTTTCCAAGATGTATAATTCAGTGAGGGTTCAGTATTCAAATCTAAGTAAATTTTCAAAATAGCTTGAAGAGGAACTGAAAGCTGGAGAAGAAATATTGAATCAGTATAATATTGAATTAGTTCAATTTTAATTCTCCGTAAATACAGTGATTGCTCCATCACTGCTAGTTCCCCTCTCCATTCAAGTATCGTCTCCTATATTATCAACCCCTTCTTCACCTTGTCAAGAATTATCAATTCCCATATCAGATGATTAAGTTGAAATATCTGTGTCTAGTGTCATAACAGACACTCAAAAGGTCACTACTAAAAAAGTTAAAGTTTCTCCGAGTGTTGGTCAAACTAAAAACAACATTCAGACACCGTCTCCTACACCGTCTCCTAATCCTATATTACCATATTTATCTGTTTTGTCTTCTCGAAAGCAAGTTTTCTTATCTAGGCTTTCATCAGATACGACATGTGAGGCTGTGCCTGCTTTTTTTGAAAGTAAAATTTCGTCTAAAGATTTTATCTCGAAGTTTAATTTTGCGACTCCTCGTGAAATTGCTTCGTTTAGAATCAATGTCCCAATTGAATTTTTCGATACAATATGTGATCCAAACTTTTGGCCACCTCATGTTGTTGTACATGAATTCAAACCTAAGATTCGGAATATAATTTCTGCAGTGTCTTTAAATCCCGTTTCGGTACAACCTTCATCTGAGGCTGCATCAAAAAACTAAGTTTCTTTCCATCTTTTCCGCAGCTATCTATTATTTATCAAAATCTTCAAGCCCTTAATTCTAAATTAAAAAATATATTACTGCATAGCTGTAGTGTCCATTCTAAACTTATAGCCCTCTATGAAACATGGTTAAGCCAAAATGTTTATAACAGTGAGGTTCTTTCAAATAATTTCACTATTTATAGACTTGATCGCTTGTCTCGTAGAGGGGGTGGTGTTTTAATAGCTGTTAAGTCCCATTCTCTCTCTGAATGTTTTACCTTCTCATCAATTCACAATGTTGAGAATATTGGAGTTAAAATAACTTTCCAGTCTTGTTCCCTATACGTTACTTGTTCATCTATCCCTCCTTCTTCCGATTTACAAATATATAGTCATCATATATCTTGTATGACGGCAGCATTAATGTTTTAAGATCATCACCCTTTTGTATACCTGAGGATTTATATAATCCAAAATTAGAGGTTTTAATACCTATTTACTGTCCCCCAATTTTTACGCCCTCATCATCTAAAAAGCGTCGTTGTTTTAATAAATGTAATTTTGTGTTGCTTAATGATCTCATTAATGCAAACGATTGGTCTCCTTTATATTAGGCAGGTAATGTAAACTTAGCAGTTTTAACATTCTACAGTACTTTAAATACTATTCTAGACAAGTGTGTTCCTATGTGTCTACCTAAATATTTTTCTAATAAACCTCCCTGGTTCACTTCGACCCTTTTAACTCTAAACAATTTTAAATCTAAATGTTTTAAAAAGTTCAAAAAGTCGGGTTCGGTCCTTGACTGGTGTAAATAGCTTAGCTAAGGCCAATTTCAATTACCCGTGCTTCTCGTCACTTTTGTCCTTTTTATTTACCTATATGTAACTGTAACTATTCTTTGCACAGTGCATTTCGTGTTCTATGTACTATGTACAATACTTATTTTACAATATTTAGTTATGAAGTCTCTCTTTCTTTAATAAAATCTCTTTCAGCATATTTCAGAGAAATCACACCCACCCCAATAGTAAGAATGCACCCTACTTGTGTAGTGATTTCTCTTACTGTATTTCACTTTTTATGATTTTATTTTTTTATATTTTTATTACCTGTTTTTTAACTTCTTCTATCTAGCTTAGCATCAATGATATCACTAACCATACCTGGCTGTGATTTGGGGCATAGCTCGTCGGTCCGGCAAATAAAACACCCCCAGCGGATTGGTGTTATCATTGTTATATATTGTTAGTATTAGGCTTTTTCTTTTCCCTATTCTTTTATAATTTATAATTTTGTAAATCTGTAATTATGTAATTTTGTAATTTGACTCACGATTTTATTAAATTTCTCTATATATAAATAAAATAAAATAAATTAATTAAAAAATTGTTCTATGTTCTAGGAAATAATAAGTACAATAGACTTCAATTTGAATCAACAGCTAATTACGTTTCTACTTTGTTTTTAAGTCAGCAGTCGTAGTCGACCAAAGACACCTAGGGTTCGCCATGGTGTTTTTATACCCAATGAAAATAGGAAAAGATGAATATAAAGACGAAGCTTATAGGAAGGGCATCGCACTTGATCCAAATACATCACGGCTCAGGTGCGTGCACTATCTGCCATGTGCGCTGTGTCAGCGTATTACAAGGAAGACTCAGACAACAACAACGCCAACGGATATAATAGCAGCAACGCCAGCAGCGGACTCGCAGACAAGCTGCGGCTTAGACTCAAAGTAAATTTTTAAAATTATAATTCAGTTTTTTAAAATAAGTGCTCAAATATAAAAATGATATTTTTTATCAACAAAAATGAATAACTTCTTTAATTGGCACCAGAGAAGGGCCCGGGAAAAATATTTAAGAGACGTGTCGATAATACAAAGTACCTTAAGCAGACTATGTATCGCGGGAAAAATCAGAAGAAATCTGCAGTACTATCGTTGGAAATTTTATTTTAATATATAAAAAATTGACAAAACATGAGTCAACTAATAAGTGGTTATAGCCCAACACTTATCGGCGATATCACTAACCCGATGGGAGTGTTTTATTTTTCAGGCCTGCGAAATATGCCCCGAATCACAGCCAAATATGGTTATATCATTGAATTATGTAAGATACAAGAAATTAAAAATATTTAGATTAAAATTAAATGTTATTATAAAATAAAAATAAATAAATTTAAAAGGAGGGAAAACACTACCCAAGTAAGGAGAGTTGTCAGTTCTTGTGCGTGCTTCATACTGGATTCTGTGTGTGAAATTCTCTGAAGTAACCTGAAAGTAAAGATTTGATTATATAAAGAGAGAGCTATGAACAAAATAATAGGAGCACAGCAGTCTAGAATATAGAGAAAATAGAAGCTGATAAATTTACATAAACTGACTTATATAAAGGAGACCTATGGAATGGAGCTGGAATTCTGCGCCGGCTGCACCCGCTCGTTCTAGCGCCTCACTAATACGCCTGTTTTGCACCTGTACCAGGATTTCTTTGAGCTGTCTGGTGGCTTCGTTATATCTTCTTTTATTGCTTTCTGTCCGTGATCGGATCCATCGGCTCCTTGTTCATCTTTTGTACTCAAGAAGACTATGAGCATGCGGGGTGAGGGCTATATTGTATAAAGAAGGACTTTGTGTTGATAGAGAGGGTGGTGCGGCTAAGAACGCTGCTTCTTTTATCGCGTCTTGCAGTTTAGTTGCTGCGTATTCCACATCTGCTGCAGTGCGTAGCACAATTTCCGGGTCCAGTGACGATTGCAGAGCAAGTTTGAATATTGGTCCTGTAGGCAGGAGCCGTTGTCTGGATGGAAAGAACTGTGGCTGCGCATGGACTGTGACTACTAGCGGCAAATGGTCAGATAATAACTCCAGGTAGTCTTCAATGCTACGTTATCGGTCGCAGATGCCTTTGTAAACTGCGAAGTCAATTGCAGAGGGATATTGCCCGTTTATTGGGTAGTGTGTAGTGGCTCCAGTAGCCGGGATGGAATTTTGACACCTTTGAATTGCATCAAGTATAACCTCTCCGCGATGGTTTGACCTACTGCTTCCCCAAAATGGGTGCCATCAGTTCCAGTCACCTCCAATTAGAATTTTGTTGTTGCTTCGGCTTAGAAGATGAGTGATGTCCTGCGCATGAAAATCACTGTTTGGTTGGCAATAGATCGATGCTATTTCTATTTCTCCAATTGATGTTGGAATAGCACTGCAGTGTTGTGTTGGCATAAGGTAGAAGACGAGTATGTCCCAGTGTTGACCGAACCAGGAGCGATGACCCACCGAAGCTGTTTGTTCCTCCACCATGGGCCTGATAGTGCTCATATTTTTGAATTTTATCTGTCGGACATTCCCGACTTTCTGCAATGAGCATTACATCTATGTTCTTCTGTAGGAGAAAAACTGCTAATTCCTGCGCTTTATTGCGCAAGCTATTAGCGTTCCAAATTCCTACGCGTAGGGCCATTATTTGGAGTTGAGCTAGGTGATTAGAGCCATTAAGGTGGTCACTTTTGCTTGTTGGGCTTGCACCTCTCGCATTGCTCTGAGCTCTGCATGGATTGTTTCAAACTGTTGCTGATGCTGTTGCAGAATCTCCATAATTCCCGTATCAGGCGGTCGGTTAGCGTTGTGGCTGTTAGCATTTCGCAGTCTTCAATATCGTCCTCGTCCAGTAGTGCTGCTTCAGCTACGGCTTTGCTAGTGCTTGGCTGATCAGACAGACAGTTTTTCTTTATAGAATTTGGTGATGTTTTCTGCTTCCGATTTGGCCCTTGAACCATTTGTCCTTGGACGAGTGCCAGATGGATTGGCCTCAGCGATGAAAGATTGGCTTTCGCCCTTATTTCAGTCATTCGTACATCAAATATTTGGTTTAGTAGTGCCTAATTTCGTTCGTCCTCATTGTTTACGTCAGTTGTGGACATGTTTTTTTATGGTGTTAGTTTCGTATAGCCATAAAAGTATACTACACCAAGTTTATGGACTTTATAGACACGAACCAGTTAGCTTGAGCGTTTTTGCAAATTGCTCAACTGTTTAGAACAGCTAGGATAGTCAGCTGATTTACTCGTGGCCGCCGGCCGGAGCCCCAAATGTTTTTAAAACACCAAGTTTTGTCGGATTTATCTTTCCCACGGTCCCACAGTACACCACCGATACAAAGTTTGATCAATTGTTTGTGCCTAAATCACTCAAACTACTTCAATTATAGTTTGTTTTCTCAGAACACGTGCAACTGATGAAACTATCCGACGTGAAGTGAAATAAAAGTGTGTAAGGACTTTTATTTCAGGCCTGAGGAAACATCTTAGAGCCGTGGTATTCCCAGCACAACCCAAAGACTTGCCCCCGTGCACTAGCTCTTGCAAGAGAAGCTGAAGCCAGCATAGAGAGGAACATGTTTGCAAACTCCTACGCCAAAGCTGTTGAGGATCGATCCCAAGCAGCTGAACACTGCAAGCACAGACCGTATGGCAAACCGACTAAAAACAACAAGGAGACCACGGTCAAGATAGAAACCCTCACTACAAGCGCAAGAACGACGCCAAGCACCAAGCGCAAGACCCACAAGCAATGTGATATAGATAGATAGATAGACGCTTCTTCCAAATTCAGACAACAGACCGAATACAATCAGAACCAACCAAATGGGTCAAACGCCACTAAGAGGTGAAACTCCTCAGAGCGACAAACAGGACCAAGACAGCAACGTCTTGTTCAAGAAGATTCCGAAGAACAAAAATAGCATATGAAAAAGCTGCAAAGGCTTCTGTCGAAGAAATCGACAGCGAAGAAGAGTACACTCAAGCCGACTCTGTCCAGTTTTTAGGAAACATTCCCGATTTCCGTTCATCGAAAGACGGTTGGCTGGGAAAACATTAAAAATTAATTGATACTGGCGCGGCAAAAAATTATGTTAGGCCCGTAAAGGAGCTGAAAACCATATTGCCGGTCGCCAAGCCATTCTCAGTCAGTTCAATCCACGGGTCTCCTGAAATAAAGAATTAATGCCTGATGAACATGTTCAATCACACTTCCCCCTTTTTACTATTAGACACTCTTAGTTCGTTCGATGCCATTATTGGATTCGACAGTACAGTACAGTACAGAACCTTACAAAGAATCTACTAGAGTATCAGGCATATCTGAAGAAATTCAATACCAGGAATGCACTGATGTAAATTTCACAGATGTTGACGATACCGTAGTTCCTACCTCTGTCAAAAAAAAAGTTCAGGAACATGATACTTAAAAGGAAGAAGTCATTTTCAACAGTAGAAGAAGCACTCCCTTTTAACTCCTCTGTCTCCGCCACAATCCGCACGATTGCCAACGAACCAATATATGCCAGAAGTTACCCAAATCTAATGGGCGTTTCTGACTTCATAAACAGTGAAGTCAAGCAACTATTAAAAGACGGCATCATCACACCATCAAGGTCACTCTACAACAGCCCAACGTGGGTTGTTGACAAAAAAGGTACAGACGCCTATGGCAACACAAAGAACAGATTGGTTATCGACTTCAGGAAACTGAACGAAAAGATAATACCCGATCGTTACCCAATGCCCAGCATTCCCATGATTTTAGCGAACCTGGGAAACGCTAAACTTTTTACTACCCTTGATCTAAAATCAGAGTATCACCGAATATACCTTGCGGAACATGACCGTAAAAAACCTCATTCTCTGTTTGCGGTGGCAAATACGAATTCTGCCGACTGCCATTTGGTCTTAAGAATGCTAGTAGCATCTTCCAAAGATCAATCGATGATGTTCTAAGGGAACATATTGGGAAAATATGTTAGGTCTACGTAGACGATGTCATAGTTTTCTCAAAAAACGAAGTAGACCATGTCAGACACATCGACACGGTACTCGAGTGGCTAATTGAAGACAATATGAGGGTAAGAGTAAACTAACTTCTTTAAAGAAAGCGTGGAGTATGTGGGATTCATTGTAAGCAAGGTCGGCACCAGGTCCGACCCAAAGATATTCAGGGCCATTCAAGAGTACCCCGAACTGAAGAACGTCTATGGTGTCAGATTGTTCCTGGGTCTGGCAAGCTATTACATATCTTCATAAAAGACTTTGCATCCATAGTTCGTCCAATAACCGATAATCTAAAAGAAGAGAATGGTTCAGTGAGTAAGCATAGGTCAATGAAAATAACAGTCTAGTTCAATGCAACACAGCGTAACACGTTTCAGCGCTTGCGCAACATCTTGGCGTCAGAAGACGTAATTTTGATGTACCCGCACTTTATAAAAGCATTTGATCTAACCACCGATGCCACTGCAAACGGAATTGGCGCAGTTCTATCTCAAGAAGGCAGACCAATCACCATGATTTCTCGTACCCTAAAAAGTGTAGAATTGAACTACGCAACCAACGAAAGGGATTTGCTTGCCATCGTATAGGCTTTTGGAAAATTGCAGAACTATCTATATGGCTCCAGAGAAATTAACATTTTCACTGACCACCAGCCACTTACCTTCGCAGTAGCAGAAAAAAAAACACTAATGCAAAAATAAAGGTGGAGAGCCTACATTGACCTGCACAACACCAAGGTTTACTATAAACCGGGTAAAGAAAATTTTGTAGCATATGCATTGCATATTAGCCAGACAAAATCTCAATGTCCTACAAAACGAGCCTCAATCAGACGCCGCAACTGTTCACAGCAAACTTTCACTGACCTATACGGTCGAGGCCACAGACAAACCTTCAAATTGCTTCATTATTCACTATTCATTTTACCTCCCCACATTAGCAAGTTTCCAATACGAATTAATTGCTCATTTTCCCTCTACTAAATTTAGGGTTTGTAAACACCTCGTGGGAGACATAACGAGTAAAAGCGATCAGTTGGAAATACTCAATACCGAGCACAACAGGGCGCACAGAGCAGCCCAAGAGAACGTCAAACAAACAATGTTGCACATACACATATTCAGAACCGACAAAAAACAATGCCTGACTTGCGTAGACAAGTTTTCCAAGTTCGCCCTGGTACAACCAATAATATCAAGAACAATTGTCGATATTAAAGACACCTTGTCGCAAATCGTGAATATGTTCCCTAACACTAAAACAATACATTGCGACAATGAACCTGCATTCAACTCAGAGACCATAATATCCATGCTGAAGAACCAATACAACATTGACATTATAAACGTACGTCCTCTGCACAGTTCATCCAATGGCCAAGTGGAACAATTCCACAGTACGTTAGTTGAGATCGCTAGATGCCTAAAGATTGACAGAATAATCGAAGACACTGTTAAATCTATCCTGAGAGCAACGGCAGAATACAATAAAACGCTACATTCGGTCAGTTGCGAAAAACCAATTGAAGTTCTTCACGCAGGACCCTAAAGGCACAGTTCAGGTATTACTTCCAAACTAGCGAAAGCCCAACAAAACACCATAGAAAGGTGCAACGCTAATAGGCAAAACCGCATATTTGAGGTAGGAGAGGAAGTATTCCTCAACAACAAGAGGTTAGGAAATAAGCTAGCCCCCCTCTGGACCAGACAGGAAATACAAGAAGACCTAGGAACGGCTGTCTTAATTAAAGAGAGGGTGGTTCACAAGGACAACTTAAAATAGTTTTGCCTTATATTTAGTTAAAAAATTAAGGCCTGCAAGACAAATCACCATAATTTCACCACACAACCCAAATTACAGGTTCACACTCGTGACGCTTATCATCCTTGCAGTAGAAAATGAGCGGATCACCGATTTCTCTCACAGGCACACTAGTAACCTTTCTGAATTTGTCAGCATAATAAAAGACACAAAAAAATTATCCGACTTTTTCCCACAATCACATATGCGCAAGCTGCTAGATGTTGATTCTGATCACTTAAAAACACTGCTGCGAGGAGTCTAAATTTCCTAGGCACAGCCCTGAATGTAGTGGCGGGTAGCCCGGATGCCTCTGATTTCTTAAAATTCAAGGTATAAGAAGCCCAGTTAATCGAATCAATATCTAGACAAATAGCCATAAATTCTGAGACACAGAAGCAGATAAATAAATTAACTGATACCATAAACCAAATAATAAAAACTCAATAAAATAAATTAACCAACACCCCACACCTGTATGAGCCGCTCATGGTTAGGAACAGAATGCTAACCATCGAACTTCAAAATTTAATCTTCACGATAACCTTGGCAAAATCTGGTATAGTAAATCCTACAATATTAAATCACGCAGATTTGAATTCACTCGTCAAGCACGACACGCCAATAATTAGTTTAATAGAAGCCTTAAAGATTAGGGTCCCACAGTCCGATGAAGCCAGATATAAGAAAATCTCCATTTATCCCGTATCTGATAATCATACTATACTACGTCTCGACGAGAACTCACTGGCCGCATGCGAAAGGGACACCTTTGCGGTCACTGAGTGCATCCGTACACGGAAGCATGGCCCAATGTCATACTCAACTCAGTCACCTAAAGAAATAATGCCCGTCGATCACGGCATTATCATCATCAACGGGGCGACGGCCCGCATACGCACAGACGATAGCCAAGAAATAATCTCAAAGGGTTCCCACCTAGTAACATTTGAACGAGTAGCCATCATCAACGGAACCGAATTTGTAAATGAGCAAAAAACAATAGATAAAATTCCTGGCGTCGTAAGATCTCCACTTCTAAGGATCATCAGCCATGACTCCTCTGAGTATCCCATTATTACACCGAATCAGCAACGAAAACTTACGCTCCATCCAAGAGGTGCAGTTAACACATAAAGTAATGCTGACACGCCAAATTGCCGAATGTGTTGTGATGGCACGATGCATCGGTTTTTCTGGGTAGAATTTTGCTTTGCCTTTATCTCTAGCTTTAGCTCAATTTTGAATAAAGACCACACAAGACGCTTTTGATTGTACTCCGGCAGACAGCCGTCAGGACAGTAATCTTCAAAGGGGACGAAGTCAAGTGCCCCAACGTAATGATCATAAATTGACTAACTTACATGTATATTATATTTACTTTATTTATAAAATATCAATGTTATTCTTATTTTTATATATATATGTAAATATATATGTATATTGCAAGCAACGCATACATAAATACGCACACACATACACTCTGCTAACTGCGCAGTTGGCTCAGCGACTGCGCTAGGCCAATATGTGCATGTTTTGGGAAATTAAAAAAAAGCACAAGTCTCTAGTACTTGAAATAAGTGTTTTGAAAATTTGGGCAAAGGGGGCGTGGCATGTAAACTTTAACAAAAATCAAAATTGTATAAAGGTCCCATTAAACTAAATACAAGATTTGGAGTCTCTAACTAAAAAAGATATACAAGATATAATTTTAAAACTGAAAATCGATTTTAATCGCTAAAAAAACGATAATAGGTATCGAATTTCTAAAACCAACTCGACCTGCGCGTGATATAGAGGAGTCAATTCCAGTCTCTAGCTATAATAGGTTCTTAGATCGACGCGTGCAAACATACGAATGATGAACGCAGTATCCGCAAGTTCCTGGACACAGCGTCTGAGTGAATTTTCATCGTTAAAATTGATGGGGGCTCACGGGAAACTCTAATATCAGAAAAAGACCACAACTGCTGAAACTGTGCCGAACCAAACGGAACGTAGAAGTTGACCAAATGTTGAAGTCCTGAAAAATAGCGTTTACTTAACAATCAAAACAGGAATTGAAAGCAAAATCGTGACCACAACGCAGGCGCCGATCATGCCAAAACTTCAGAGAGCACTACCAAGTAAAACAAGTAAAAACGTTGCAGTCAGGCGCTACCGACTGCGAAATACTCATTCACGCCCAAAAACTCCCAGTTCCATAACATCCCAAGAAACCAATTTGCGACACCCATAATTATCCCTAAATTTTGTGCTTGTGTCATGTGTATTTAATACAATTTTGTTTTTGTTATACTTAAATTTCTTATAATTCAGTTGAAAATATAATTAATATGCAGAAAATTTCATTATCCGTTAAGTAACACAGAAGTTATTCAACAAAACGTGTAGGCAATGTGCTGCACAGTTGCACAGCAAACATTTTCTTGTGTTCTAAGAAATAACAAATATATTAGAATTCAGCGTGCTCATTTCTTACTATGAGCTTCAGTAGCATGAAGTAATAGAAGTGATGAGTGCCGATCATGGGCACCCTTGGACCGAACTTCGGGCGAATCAGTATTTTATACACATTTTATTTATAATTATTATTGGTTTGACAAGCACAGCGGTGGCGTCGTGGGAGAGATGACGAATTTCGACTCGTGCAAGTAGACGGAGGTTCGAATCTCGAATTTCCTATGTCGGCTTTTCTTTTATTTCTATATTTTTTTGATGTATAATATATTTTTGTTTACATTTTACAAGAAAAGTGGTTTAATTAAATTTGCCACGGCCCCAAGGGGCGTAGATATATCATTTTTGGCCAGTCCATGGTAGGGGTGGAGGACAACGTAACTGTGTGAAAATTGCAGGGTATTTTTGAATACGTCACGCCCTAAAAGGGGCGTAAAAATAATTTTTGGCCGGTCAATAGGGGAGGTCACCAGCAACCTACCAGTACAATTTTGAAGCTTCTAGCACTAAAACTGTACGAGCTATAATCTCGTGCGGTTTGCCACGCCCATATAGGAGTAGATATATCCACCATAGCTTACTGCTGCTTATACAGCAACAACAGCGGCAATTCGATGCAATCAATGCCGAATTAAGGCTAATGTGCGTAATGCAAGCGCAGCAGCAGACCATCCTGACCAGCTTCATGGCTCTCATCACAAAAATAAACATTAAATAATGGATCTCCGCGTGGGCATCTGGAATGCCAATGTTCTAAGCAACAAAGCTCAGGAATTGGCAGCGTTCTTCTCATGTAAACATATATATATATTATGCTAATATCTGAAACGCATGAGTGTCCAACATTAAAAATCTACGGATACGAGCATTACAACACACACGGTGATGGAGCCGACAGATTTGGTGGCTCATCAGTGCTAATACGCTCTTCTATCTCGCACACACCATTAACTCCGATCTCCAACCCAGTCCAGTCTTCTGCCATTAGGCTTCCAACATCCATCGGTGAGTTAGAGATTGCGTCGATCTACTGCCCGCCAAATGCTGATCTATGTGGGCAAGACATAGCTCTACTTAGACAAAGAGCGACCATAGCTCTTATTGGAGGCGACTGGAACGGCTGGCACTTCTTCTGGAGTAGCACCAGATTCAACAGATGGTTCACAATTGTATTCAATGCAATAAACGATTGTAATTACAACATCCTCTCAACTGGAGCCTCTACACGCTATCCATTAAATGGCCATACTCCCTCTGCCATAGATTTTTCGATCTACAAAGGGATTGGTGACAGGCTCTAGAGCATTGAGGACGCTCTCGATTTATTATCGGATCACCTTCCGTTGATAATTACAATTCATGCGCAGGCACAGCCCTACTTCCCTACTAGACAGCGTCTACTGCCTGAAGGATCGAACATTGAAGCCTTACATTCGCTGCTGCATTCGGACATAGAGCTTTGCATTGCAGAAGACCTTGAGATTGCAACTACAACATGCTATAGCGCTCGCAGCCGCACCGCCCTCCTCCGAGATCGCACACAGCGTTCTCCTCACTCCGTATGCCCAGGAACTACTCGCGTACAAACGATGGTCGAGGCGCAAATGGATTCGGACACGCTCTGCTCTGGACAAAAGGAGGTATACTGAAGCCTCCAGAGAGCGAAAAAATGTCTTGCCACAGCTTCAGAGCAAACGCATTAGCGACGCGTTGGAAAGAGCTGATACACCAGCCGGGCAGAGTTTCAACTATGGAGATATACGCGCAATATCAAGAGGCAACCACTACGAAGTGTGGATGAAGAGCAGTTCTCACCTCTTCTGACCACCGAACCGTCTGAGATAGAAGACAAGCGAAGAGCGATGAGCGGGCTTATCCAAGAAGACACCCCAATTGAACCCTGCACAAGGGCGGAGATCGTCGAATGGATGAAAACAGTAAAGTAGCAAAGTTCTGAGGGCTCTGCCAGATTCAGCAATAGACTTTATTGTACTGCTGTGCAATGCAATCCTTCGAATCCAACATTTTCCATTGTGCTGGAAAAGGGCTGTGATTGTAATAATTCCAAAGCCAGAAAGTCCGAAAAAGAAATCGGATCTTATAGACCCATCAGCTTGCTACCGGTACTCTCCAAAGTATTTGAACGAATAATTTTGCGTAGAGTACTGTCTGAGCTCGGACAAAGGCAATAAATCCCAAACCAAAAATTTGGATTTAGAAGTCGTCATAGCACACCCGAACAAGTGCACCGTGTCATCCACCACATCCTTGGCGCATTTGAAGAGAAAAATACTGCTGTGCTGTTTTCATCGATGTGAAACAGGCTTTCGACAGGGTATGGCATCCTGTACTCCTTATGAAGATCAGGTCTAGTCTCCCTTCATTCTTCAAGATCATCCCTAGCTATCTCTCCGGCGGAACGTTCGAAGTGACAAAAGCACAGGCAAGCACATCGCTTTGACGAGTCAGAGCTGGCGTACCTCAGGGCAGCGACTTGGGCGGATTCTGTACACTCTGTACACCGCTGACATGCCAGTCCGGCCTCCCAACACTGCTCATCGCAACGTACGCTGACGACGCTGCAATTCTAAGCCGGAATCAGTCGCCTCTGCTTTGCTGTAGACGTTTTTAAACGAACTCTATTCCTGCACTAGACAATGGAGCATTGCCATCAGTGCGCAAAAATCGACGCAAATGACATTTGCCATCAGAAGAGGGGAGTGTCCAGAAGTAACATAAGGTCAACCACTCTCAAAAGCCAATAAAGTAAAATATTTAGGAGTCATACTGGATAAAAGACTGACATACCCCATCACATTAGCCAAACATCCAAAAAGTGTCATCCAAGTGCAAAACTTCGGAAGCTCGATTGGATGCAGGAAAGCGATAGCAAGCTGTCACTAAGGACCAAAATAACAATTTACAGTTCTGGCCCCGGTCTACAAGTATGTGATCCATCTCTGGAGCACTGCATCAAAATCACATATAAAAAAATCCAAATTATGCAAAAACAAGGCTCTACGAAAATGGACAGGAGGTGATTGGTACGTCAGAAATGAAACACCGCAAAAATTAGTCGTATTTTAAATCTGTTGACCGCTGTTTATAGGATAGTTATGTCGAAACCTTGATCCTCTTCTTGAGAGCGAACCGTTTGAACGGTTAGGCACCTGTTGTCTTCTTCGTCAGTTAATTCGACCTCCATTAGGTTTACTTCATCAGCTCTCATTAGACTCAAAGAATCAGCAATGTTATTATTATATTTTCCCTTTTATGTATTCTATGTAGAAGTTGTACTCCCCCAGACTAAAGATCCATCTTTGTAATCTTTGTCTTTGCCCGAATATTTAACCATCAGCCACTTTTGGTCGCTTTCAAGAAGTAATTCTCCACCATAAACATATGTTCGAAAGTATTTTTGAATAGTCACATTCGTGCTGGTTTAACATTTGGGGTGCATATGCGACTGGGTGGCCCTCTTGGGAGAGTACTGCCCCCACCGCGAAATTCTTGGCGTCCGTAGTGTCGGAGTTGATCGTCCTCTTCAAATATCTTTGCGTAACTGCTTTGCAGTTCTGGATAATTTAAAATTTTGAATAATATTAACATTATTTGATATGATAAACTCGGAGTGGCCTGACGGTGTTGAAAATACCGCCTTTGGCCTGTCTTCTTCGGTAACTGAAATTTGATGAAATATTGGGATCTACCTAGCTTATCTAGAAGAGAGTTCAAATTGGGAATTGATGACGACTCTGAACTTTTTTGACCATGAATTATTGAGTTTTTTCTCAACGATCCATAAGGACTATTATAGGGTGAGTTACTCTCTTTTACTATACTCTGCTCAAGCATTTATTTTATCTGTGTATTTATTTCTTTTTAGTGGATTTGGGGATATCTATATATTTTAGAATATAAGGGTATATCCAATGTAGTAATGATTTCGTGGGAAATTCGGTTTGTCGCTGACAAAACGTCCACCTCGGAAAAATAAATCGTCGGATTCTGCGAGCAAAGTGCAAGGTTGAAGCAGTCTCGTATATGATCTCTATTTACGGTTTGCAGAGCACGAGTTTAGTGGATATTCGTAATCCAGGAAATAAAATTGGCTGTCGAGTAACTCTACGTATCGTTCTGCATTTAGGCATTAAAGGCTTTTGGAAAGATATTATTGCCGAGAAATTTTTGTTTGGGAAATCTATGAGCTTCCACTGTAATGTTCCTAAGTAGGGTACCTATTTAGAAATTGTGAGGTTACGGCATATTTTACAGTATGAACACCGTTAAGGGTTTTATAGGAGCATGGTTTGGTGAGTTCAGTTTTAGGGCACTGGTGTTCGAGAATTTTTGAGATTAGGATGTCGTTGCAGCAGTGTCGACCAAGCATTCAATTTTTTTCTTCCCTATCGTCCTCATTATTAGGGTAGTGTTGCTCTAAACAAGGTGTCAAAAATGTATCTCTTCGTCTTCCTCTGCTTAATTTTCTTCCGAAGTCCCGATCTCCATAGCCATGGAATCATTCCTTTGAGTATCTACGCTGTCTTGAGCCGTTGCCTTTGTTGTTATAATTTGGCTATAAATTGGATTGTTGGTTGTGGCCTATTATATAACTGTTGGTTTGCCTGATCTCTCTGAGGTGGTCCGGCATTATGATTGGAGTTTGACCGACTATTCAGATTTTGTTTTGCAATATTATTATTATTATTATTATGGACCTGGTTGTTTTGGCTTCGCTCGTTGTGGGTGATGACAGTGTTAATGTTATTTTGTTTGTTGTAAGATTTTTGTTGTTAGATGTTTTTCTCTACCTTTGTGTTATAGCTCTGAGATCGTCCAGTACTGTAATGAATGAATATTTGGTTTGTAAAGCATTCATAGATATACCCTGATTGACATGAATTCTGAATGGAGTATCTATTTTATTAATTAACATATTTAGCAAATTCCTATCTACACTTTGATGAATCTGCATCTGTCAAATACGTCCTCATAAGTCGTACTGGGCCGCATCTGTTCCATCCAAGCTGGGAGCAGATCAAATCCAAACTCTGTTCCCAGTTCGGTTCCATCCCCAACTGTCTGACGAAGTTAGTTGCTGCTCCTGAAACTTTCTCGTTGGCGATGATATTGGTGCCAAACTGAATAAGTAGCTCGTTTCCTTGGCATACCGTCATGACGAGTGCGACAGACTTTATAAAGGCCAACACGTCAGGTCGTCCAGCTGTCGTAGTTGGCAAAACTGCTGAAAAACATTTTTGTCCGACAACCATTGGACGGGTTATTGCTTGTATAAGTAAGTTCAGGTCTGCCTCCTGTTGGAGTACGACCGTTCTTAAATTTTGGAGCTCTTCTTCCACGGTGGTAGTTGAAATTTTTCGGCTTACATCGAATTTATGTATGTTGTTTTTTTTCTGTGAGTACATAAGATTGTCACTTTGATTCGGGATAACTTTTGTATATTAACTTCGGTTAATTCGGAACGTAATAGTTCAAGTCCGACTGCGCCAATTATCGTTTTATAAAGCATGCATTTCTTCAGATATATAAATGCGTAAAATGATGGTTAAATAACTAAAAGGCAAATAGCGGAATATAAATTTTCTTGATTCGAAACAAAAGAACTTGTGTCTCGTAACCCGGTAATTTAATTAAAGTACGTTAACTGTACTTAAATAATACATATATTCTTCCGCTTCCATGCGGTCACTTCAATCGTCACAAATATACTAACCAAGAGAGAGAGAGAGTTCTGAGTTTGTGAGAGTAAGACGTGTTTTTGTTTGCGCTCCGTACTTTTGATTATTTCTGTTCTTTAATTTGTTGTAAATTTACACATTATTTGTATATTGGTGATTATTGCATTTTTGGTTTGATACTGCCGTGATTTGTGATTCTAAACATTGTGTTTTTGTTTTTACAATAGTTTTGTGAGCGTCGGTGTATATCTAAATTGCAATTTTCGTTTTAGTATTTGTATTCTTTCGTTTTTCTTATTTGCTTACTCTTCTTCTTACACGGGTTAGTGTGTGTGTTCGCTGTCGCTTGCTCACGCTTAGCTTTTTTACACGGGTTAGTGTGTGTGTTCGCTGTCGCTCGCTCACGCTTAACTTAGTGTTTTGTTTTTGTTTCTTGCGAAATTTATTTCATTTGTAGTGCAGTCTCTCCCGCTCTATTTTCTGTTTCTTCAACTGTTTATTCTTTTGATCTTTTTATTAGCTGAGCGTTCTTGTGTGGGATTTTTGGTTCTCCCAATCACAGTTAATCCACTCTTTGTGTTTTATCTTTTATTTTTTCTATCTTAATCTGTTTGTATTTTTGTTTGGTTATCTCCCTTACTTGCCAATATGATTTGTTGTACATGTACAATCATGTACACTTCGGCATATCACTGATTCTGCACAAATGCAATTTGTTGGGTGCTGGTTGTGCGAGAATCTAATGCACATTAAATGTGCTGGCACCTCGGGGCGTGACTGAGTGATAGAGTCATGGCTGTCCCCAAAAGTGGGTGTGGTGGATTACGCTGGTCTTGCCCGGATTGTTTGGAAAACGATTAAGTTTTTCCAAGATGTATAACTCAGTGCGGGTTCAGTATTCAAATCTGAGCAAATTTTCAAAACAGCTTGAAGAGGAACTAAAAGCTGGAGAAGAAATATTGAATCAGTATAATTTTGATTATCCGCTAAATACAGTGATTACTCCATCATTGCTAGTTCTCCCCTCTATTCAATTATCGTCTCCTAACTTATCAACCCCTTCTTCACCTTGTCAAGAATTATCAATTCCAATATCAGATGATTCAGTTGAAATATCTGTGTCTAGTGTCAGCACAGACACTCAAAAGGCCACTACTAAAAAAGTTAAAGTTTCTCCGAGTGTTACTCAATCTAAACACAACATTCAGACACTGTCTTCTACTCCTATATTACTCTATTTATCTGTCGTGTCTCCTCGAAAGCAAGTCTTCTTATATAGGCTTTCATCAGATACGACATGTGAGGCTGTGTCTGCTTTTATTGAAAGTAAAATTTCGTCTAAAGTTTTTATCTCGAAGTTTAATATTGCGTCTCCTCGTGAAATTGCTTCATTTAAAATCAATATACCAATTGAATTTTTCGATACTATATGTGATCCAAACTTTTGGCCACCTTATGTTGTTGTACATGAATTCAAACCTAAGATTCGGAATAGAATTTCTCCAGTGTCTTTAAATCCCGTTTCGGTACAACCTTCATCTGAGGGTGTATCACAAAACTAAGTTTCTTTCCATCTTTTTCGCAACTATCTATTATTTATCAAAATGTTCGAGGCCTTAATTCCAAATTCAAAAATCTATTTCTGCATAGCTGAATCTGAACTTATACCCCTCACTGAAACGTGGTTAAGCCAAAATGTTTATAATAGTGAGGTTCTTTCAAATAATTATACTATTTATAGACTTGATCGCTTGTCTCGTAGAGGGGGTGGTGTTTTAATAGCTGTTAAACCCCATTTTATCTCGGAATCTTTTACCTTCTCATCAATTCACAATGTTGAGCTTGGTGGAGATAAAATAACTTTTCATTCTTGTTCCCTATACGTTACTTGTTCATATATCCCTCCCTCTTCCGATTTACAAGTGTATAGTCATGATATATCTTGTATTAAAGAAATGTATGAATATGTTCAAGATAATGACTTATTTCTTGTGCTGGGTGATTTTAATATACCTAACACTTCTTGGCCCTCATTTCCCAATTCGAATTATCTTATTCCAACAATTGATCATTATTTTTTTGATGAATTGTTTAACCTTTCTATGTAGCAGATGAACTCAATTTGTATCTGTATCTCTGTTAAATTCTTTGTATTCAGCTAAATTCTGAGCTCTCTCTTTCCTTAATAAAATCTTCTCTTTCATCATATTCCAGTGAAATCACATACACACACCACAGTATTGAGAATGCACCTGGCAATTCTCCCTACTTGTGTTATGATTTCACTTATTGTAGTTTACTATTTTAAGATTTTATATTTCTTATATTTTTATTACCTTTTTTAACTTCTTCTATCTTGCTTAGATTCAATAAAATCGCTAACCATACCTGGTTGTGATTTGGGGCATAGCTCGCCGGTCCGGGAAATAAAACACCCCCATCGGGTTGGTGATATCATTGCTATATATTGTTAGTATTAGGCTTTTTCTTTTCCCTATCCTTTTTATACCCTGAACCCATTAAAAATGGGTAATCAGGGTATAATGGTTTTGTTGCAGCCCAAATGTATGTAACAGGCAGAAGGAGGCGTGGCAGACCCCATAAAGTATATATATTCTTGATCAGGACGACAAGCCGAGTCGATTGAGCCCTGTCCGTCTGTCTGTCTGTCCGTCTGTCCGTCTGTCCGTCTATCCGTATGTTTGAACGCGTGGATCTCAGAACCTATAATAGCTAGAGACTTGAACTTTTTTTTATAGATTCGTGTATATCACGCGCAGGTCGAGTTTGTTTTAGAAATTCGATAACTCTTCTCGTTCTTTTTTTATCGATTAAAAACGAAATCGATTTTCAGTTTTAAAATTATATCTTCTACATCTTTATAGTTAGAAACTCCAAATCTTGTATTTAGCTTAATGGGACTTTTATACAATTTTGATTTTTGTTAAATTTTGGATGCCACGCCCCCTTCGCCCAAATTTTCAAACCACTTATTTCAAATACTACAGACTTGTGCTTTTGCATATACACGCATATGAATGATATAATTACGCTGCGCAAGTTTGATTAAGAAATTCGATCTACAAAAAAAGTTATTAAACATTTAATTTTCCATAACACGCACATATTGGCGCAGCGAAGTCGCTGAGTAAATTGCGCAGTTAGCAGAGCGTATGCGTATGCGTGTGTATGTATGCGTTGCTTGCAATATACATATATATGTATGTACACATGTACATACTGTATATATTTACATATATATAAAATAAGAGTAACATTGATATAACTTAAATAAAGTCAATATAATATACATATGTACATACATACATATGAATAGATGAAATGCATTATGTTATTAAACGAAACGTTTACCAAACGTTTACGTACATACACACGCGCGTGGCAACAGCAGCAGAAGCTCTAGAAAATTCGAAGAATTCATAACAACAACAACAAAGACAAATTGGGGATGAATTTTAAGCAGAAGTTCAGCAGCTCAGTAGCAGCAGCTCAGTAGCTCAATAACTGTACTTAGGAATTCGCTATCTCACTCTTATGTATTGCAACGGCTGTGTTGATAGAAGCGATGATCGCCGACATAAAGTCTCGGGTTCGATTCTCTAAGCTGACGTCAAAACTTTTTTTATGCAAGTTACTTAATCTTTTTTGTTTTTTTTTTAATTTTTTAATTTAATTTAAAATAATTATATACAAACTTTGAAGTGCATTTAAAGCCGCCGATAGGCGGGGTTCAGGGTATTTCCTAGTCGGGCACCTCCGACTAGAGTTTCCTTACTTGTTATAATTTTAATTTTGTAATTTGGCTCACGATTGTAGTCAATTTTATTTATATAAAATAAATAAATAAAAAGAATTAGAATAAGAAGAGAGATAGTACATAGAGTTAAGTCGGTCTCTTTTGTAAATGCTTCTGCACGGTTATGCTGATCTCGTCGATATCAATATTCCTACGCATAAGCTTGTTTGATGGTGTAATTTGCGTTTGGGCTGCAATGTGCGTATGATATTGGAAATGTTTGTGGAAATGTTTTATAACTTTAGTTATAGATAGACTTTCTTAAACAAACTTGTGCAGCGTAATTATATAATTTATATGTGTGCATTTGCCAAAGCACACGTTTCCAGTATTTGAAATACGTGTTTTAAAAACTTAAGCGAAGGGGGCGTGGCATCGAAAATTTAACAAAACCCTAAATTTAACAAAACCCTAAATTTAACAAACCCCTAATTTAAATTTTTGGCCAAAGAGATATGGACGAAAGCATTTTGCTGCTCATATTAAAGAGAACAATTCCTTTTCGACCGTGGAATAATTTTCTTCGGTGTCTGTTAGTGTTCTACTAGCAAATGACACTGGTTTGTCAAATCGTAGATTTGTTAGGGATAGTACAGTTCCCAGGGCAACATTACTCTGTGGTTATTTTACTTTAACTTACTTTTTACTTATTTTTATACCCTGAACCCATTAAAAATGGGTAATCAGGGTATAATGGTTTTGTTGCAGCCCAAATGTATGTAACAGGCAGAAGGAGGCGTGGCAGACCCCATAAAGTATATATATATTCTTGATCAGGACGACAAACCGAGTCGATTTAGCCCTGTCCGTCTGTCCGTATGTTTGAACGCGTGGATCTCAGAACCTATAATAGCTAGGACTTGAATTTTTTTTTTATAGATTCGTGTATATCACGCGCAGGTCGAGTTTGTTTTAGAAATTCGATAACTCTTCTCGTTTTTTTTATCGATTAAAAACGAAATCGATTTTCAGTTTTAAAATGATATCTTCTATATCTTGATAGTTAGAGACTCCAAATCTTGTATTTAGCTTAATGGCACTTTTATACAATTTTGATTTTTGTTAAATTTTGGATGCCACGCCCCCTTCGCCCAAATTTTCAAAACTCTTATTTCAAATACTAGAGACTTGTGCTTTTGCACACGCACACATATGAATGATATAATTACGCTGCGCAAGTTTGATTAAAAAAGTCGATCTACAAAAAAAGTTATTAAACATTTAATTTTCCATAACGCGCACATATTGGCGCAGCGCAGCCGCTGAGTAAACTGCGCAGTTAGCAGAGCGTATTTCGTGTGCGTGTGTATGTGCGTTGCTTTCAATATACATACATACATATGTATGTATGTACATACTGTATATATTTACATATACATATATAAAATAAGAGTAACATTGATATAGCTTAAATAAAGTCAATATAATATACATATGAATAGATGAAATGCATTATGTTATTAAACGAAACGTTTACCAAACGTTTACGTACACACGCGCGTGGCAACAGCAGCAGAAGCTCTAGAAAATTCGAAGAATTCATAACAACAACAACAAAGACAAATTGGGGATGAATTTTAAGCAGAAGTTCAGCAGCTCAGTAGCAGTAGCTCAGTAGCTCAATAACTTTACTTAGGAATTCGCTATCTCACTCTTATGTACTATAACGGATGTGTTCGTAGAAGCGATGATCGCCGACATAAAGTCTCGGGTTCGATTCTCTAAGCTGACGTCAAAACTTTTTTTATGCAAGTTACTTAATCTTTTTTTTTTTTTTCATTTTTTAATTTAATTTAAAATTATATACAAACTTTGAAGTGCATTTAAAGCCGCCGATAGGCGGGGTTCAGGGTATTTCCTAGTCGGGCACCTCCGACTAGAGTTTCCTTACTTGTTTTTTGTTAATTATAGTTTATTTGCAGCTTTTTGTCTTAAACTCTATAGTGCACTTATCGTAAACCTTAACTTATTATTAGGCGAGTAGGCCGGTATTTACATCTTAATTTGATTAATTCATTAAGTACTATTACTATGTTGTAAGGTTGGGGTATTGTTAGATTCCCCGACGGTCCAGGGGATGCTATCTTTTTAGTCTCCTTCTGCTATCATTGACTCCCAGATTGCATGCGAGGTGGATTGGGTGCGCAGAAAGTCTATCCTCGTACCTGGATCTGTGCCGTCCAATACGTTCTGCGACTGTAGGGATTCTTAAGTTCCCACGCAGCACAGAATTACGAACGTACCAACTAATACCTGTCCACCTGCGGAGCGCTTTGTTCTGTAAAGTTTGAAGTGTCACGCGAAATGATTGCGGTGACATCAGCGTATGTCGCGATAAGGGTGACATTGGACTGAGGCGGTGGCATATCTGCAGTAAAAAGAGTGTATAGTGTGGGGCCAAGAACACTACCCTGTGCGACTCCAGCTCCTTAGACACTTGGAAGGACCTTCTGTGCAAGTATGAGGATAGCAGCGTGAAGAATGGGGCTGGTAGGGCTGTCCCTGTTCTTGGAGCGGCAAGAAGCGGTGCTGCAGCTGTAGCTTTTTGCATTTTGTTTGCTGCGTTAGTCACATCTTCAGTGGTGTTGAGCTCTATTTCTGGATGTAGAGTGCAATTCAGCTCGCGTCTAAAAACTGCCAGATCCGAAGCTAGCGGCAGTAGCCGTTTCCTAGTGGGGAAATGGTGTGGCTGCATACTAAAGGTGATTATTAGTGGCAAGTGGTCTGAGGGCAAATCTAGAGATTCTATGATGCTCAACTGCCGATCACCTATTCCTCTATAGACTGCAAAGTCAATTGCGGAAGGTCTATGTCCATAAGGGGGTAGCGAGTAGGTGATCCAGTCGCCAGAATGCTGAATTGTGCGTTGTGAATCGCCTCAAATAACACTTCGCCACGTGGATTCGCACTATTACTGCCCAGAAGGGATGCCACCCGTTCCATTCACCGCCAATGAGCGCTTTGTCCAACCTTTGATGGAAGAGCTGGGCCAGATTTTGCTCGCTCAGACTAGTATTTGGCGACCAGTAAATTGGGGCAATTTCTAGTGCTCCAATGAACGCAGGAAGGCTGATGCTTGATACCTGCATCGTAGTATTTGAGAATGGCAGCTGTGGTGTATGCCTAATTGTTGATCGAATAAAAATCGAAGAGCCACCCTACCTATTTGCTCCTCCTCAATGAGCCTGGTCTCAGATATTAGCATAATATCTATCTGCATTTGGGATAGGAAGACAACCAAGTCTTGAGTCTTATTGCTCAGACCATTGGCGTTCCAGATGCCCACTCGTAGGGCCATTATTTGCAACTAAGCTTGGTAATGAGTGCTATTAAGCTTGACAGCTTCCTCGAATAGCATCCGCATACGATATGCCACTTACAGCAGTAATAGTGATCGGGCCGGAGTTGTTCCTTGGAGGTTGGGCAGAACGCTCTGTTTCTGCATTGGGTGGTTGAGCTGGATTGCGTTTTTGCACTGGAGTCTGCAGCTTGAGCAGTCGCTTACTAAGCAGCCCTTGTAGTTAGCAGGATACTGTAACTCACAGTGAACGCAAGTGGGTGGTTGATCCCTTTCCCTTGTGCAATTCTTGCACGCGTGTTTGCCAGCGCATCTAACACACCTGGAAGCTTTGTGAGTATGACCAAATTCTTGACTGCGATGGCATTGCGTGAGGTCGTTGAACTTTCGGCAGCTCAACTGTGCAACGTTGTCTGCAGACAATTCTAATGTCAAGAATTAGCTTGGGAGCCTGAACTACGTCAACAAAGAATATATTAAGCGGAGTACGGTCAGTACGGCTTAACGGATTGTGGATGTTAGTTGCTTTGTGACCTTTTCCTTCCAGTTCGCCTTTTAACTTCTGGAGTGCTCGAGTGAATTAATTTGACGCAGCAAAACGATTTCGTGATGTTGCTGCTGCTTTGCAGGTGTTTGGCTCATCGAAGAAAAGTTTTTTTTTATTGCATTTCGAGAACTTTGCATTTTCCGTTTGTTATTTTTATTAATGTTGGTATCTTGAATTTATGCTATGTCAATTTCCACAGGACTTATAATCATAATTAATACGTTTCTATATGCCATGGTAATGTTGAGCTGAGCTTCCAAATCTGCATTTACAGCTGGAGGGGGATTATTGACATTGCTTGTCATTGTGTGTTTGCTTGTGCGTGCACTTGAGCGCTAACGCTCTCGCACAAAGCTAAAGACGAAAATAGCGAAATTTACTGTTGCCGATTACGACAGAGCGAAGGTTAAATCGTAAACAGTGCTTACACACTTTTGGTGTACCGCAAACTGAACAGAAGCTGATACGAAGATAATACGCAAAAAAAAAAAACGAAATTAACGCTGATTGATTTCTGTCCGCTAGCACGTCTTTACTGATAGAACTAGTGATCACAAATGAAAAGGTTTACTAAAATCATTATTGGGTCGTTGCAGATAACTGTTTTGAATTGTTCAAAGGCTTTTATAATATCGTCATCAATAATGCCTGATATTGTTTTTCCTTTTAATTGTTTGGTTAAAGGTTTTATTATTCTAGCAAAGGCATAGGATATTTATCTGCCTGTTTGTTGCATTTAGTTTCGTAAAATCTACGACCAACCACAATATCCTTTCTCCAGATGCATCTGATTTTTTTGGTACAGACCCAACAGGTGCACTCCGATGGGAATGGCTGTCTAATAATTTTATTTTCAAGCAATTTGTTCAGTTGTTCTTTTGTTTCAATTCTTTCCGGAAAGTCATACATATTGTAAAGTTTGGCACCTCATCAGTGGTTCTTAATTTGTGTTGTAACTTGTTTATGATAGTTGGGCTCTATCGTCAAAAAATATTTCTGTGAATTCTACACAAGTGTTTTTTAATACCTGAATTTCTTCTACGTTAATGTCTGCAGTTCTGATTTTGCGTTAACGTTATATGACTCTGTTTGAGGTTGACAGTCGCTCTGAAATGCTAAATTAACTTCGATGAATTGGTTTTCGACATAACTATCCACTTGCAATTTTAAAGATAAATTGTTAAATTTTTAATTAAACTTTCTCTTAAAGAGGATCTTAATTTAATTCAAAAAGTCTTGGAAATACTCTTTAAGGAATTTCTTTGATAGATAATATTTACTTAATTTTTGTTGTTGCGTTTTTAATACATTGAACCCATTAAAAATGGTTAATCAGGGTATAATGGTTTTGTTGCAGCCCAAATGTATGTAACAGGCAGAAGGAGGCGTGGCAGACCCCATAAAGTATATATATTCTTGATCAGGACGACAAGCCGAGTCGATTGAGCCCTGTCCGTCTGTCCGTATGTTTGAACGCGTGGATCTCAGAACCTAGCTAGGACTTGAATTTTTTTTTATAGATTCGTGTATATCACGCGCAGGTCGAGTTTGTTTTAGAAATTTGATAACTCTTCTCGTTTTTTTATCGATTAAAAACGAAATCGATTTCGTTGTCGAGTTTGTATTAGAAATTCGATAACTCTTCTCGTTTTTTTTATCGATTAAAAACGAAATCGATTTTCAGTTTTAAAATGATATCTTCTATATCTTATTAGTTAGAGACTCCAAATCTTGTATTTAGCTTAATGGGACTTTTATACAATTTTGATTTTTGTTAAATTTTGGATGCCATGCCCTCTTTGCCCAAATTTTCAAATCACTTATTTCAAATACTAGAGACTTGTGCTTTTGCACATACACGCATATGAATGACATAATTACGCTGCGCAAGTTTGATTAAGAAAGTCGATCTACAAAAAATGTTATTAAGCATTTAGTTTCCCATAACACGCACATATTGGCGCAGCGCAGTCGCTGAGTAAACTGTGTGTATGTACATATGTACATACTGTATATATTTACATATATATAAAATAAGAGTAACATTGATATAACTTAAATAAAGTCAATATAATATACATATGAAATGCATTATGTTATTAAACGAAACGTTTACCAAACGTTTACGTACACACGCGCGTGGCAACAGCAGCAGAAGCATCTAGAAAATTCGAAGAATTCATAACAACAACAACAAAGACAAATTGGGGACGAATTTTAAGCAGAAGTTCAGCAGCTCAGTAGCAGTAGCTCAGTAGCTCAATAACTTTACTTAGGAATTCGCTATCCCACTCCTACGTACTGCAACGGCTGTGTTGGTAGAAGCGATGATCGCCTACATAAAGTCTCGGGTTCGATTCTCTAAGCTGACGTCAAAATTTTTTTTATGCAAGTTACTTAATCTTTTTTTTTTTTTCCCATTTTTTAATTTAATTTAAAATTATATATAAACATTGAAGTGCATTTAAAGCCGCCGATAGGCGGGGTTCAGGGTATTTCATAGTCGGGCACCTCCGACTAGAGTTTCCTTACTTGTTTTTTATAGATTCGTGTATATCACGCGCAGGTCGAGTTTGTTTTAGAAATTCGATAACTCTTCTCTTTTTTTATCGATTAAAAACGAAATCGATTTTCAGTTTTAAAATTATATCTTATACATATTTATAGTTACAGACCCCATTTAGCTTAATGGGACTTTTATACAATTTTGTTTTTTTTTTAATTTTGGATGCCACGCCCCCTTCGCCCAAATTTTCAAAACACTTATTTCAAATAACAGAGACTTGTGCTTTTGCACACGCACGACTATGAATGATATAATTACGCTGCGCAAGTTTGATTAAGAAAGTCGACCTGTCCAATTTCCATCATCTTATGCGTCACATGCCATGATCAAAACATTTGTTTTGCACTTGTGCTTGCATTATGACAAATTCTTTCAAGTTTTATAATCAGCCTTTCATGCATCCATACTGTCTATTTCAACAATTTTACTTTCAATCATTTCCATACTGTCTGTTTCAACAGTTTCATTTTCAATCATTTAAAACCTCTTCACTACTTTCTAGTTACATACTCCTCTGGCAATTTTCTTATATCTTCGTGAGCATACTTGTACTTCTATTATTTGTCAATGATCTAAGCATATATCTATCTCCGTCTAACAATTCAGCTATTTGTAACGGTCCGCTGCCGCTATATTTTGTACCGCTCGAGCTCTTGATTCTGCCAAATCAACCTCTTGTACTATTTCACATGGTGGAAGCAACCCCAACGGACGACCAACTTTTCCAATAAACAATTCCAAAGGACTTGCCTTTGTCGCTCGATTTACAGTACAATTAAAGGCTAACATGGAATAGCATTTCAATACAATGATTGTTAATTTCTACATTGCTAAGTATTTGCAATGTACTACAAATGCTGTCAATGTACTACATTTTTAATTCTTTTACCAACTAACTTAGCACTTAACTTATGTTTAATTAGAAAACATTCCGCTCCAGAGTCAAATGTTGTCGTGCGAGAGCCACTGCGACGCACTACCTTCTAATGCTGCACTCAAAGCCATCACAAACGCATTGCCTTGAATGTTATTTTCAGCCAAAATTATATTCACTGTAGCGCACCACGCGGACGCGTCGGCACCAGCAAGATCTGCATTAAATTTCGGCAACACTACCGTCTTATTATTTGTTGTTTCAGATGGCATGATTTTAATGCTTTTACAAGTTCAATAAAATTTTTGTTTTGCGTTCCCATTAACACTCGCCATGGATCATTTTCCGTATTAGGCAGCGAGTCAGATCCCACTTCTGATGTTGAAGCGTCACTCATATTGTCATTTGCCATTGCTTTAGCGCAGTGAGTTTCGATCGCACTAAGAACCCGAACATCACACACAGCCTGTTCGTTTCTCTAATTATCTTGTGCTTACCGAACCACGCTCGGAAACAGCTACAGACGCTGTCGCCCGCTAAAACGGGACTTTTCCAATCTACAAAACATGAGTCTCATACTACAATTGCGATTTCTTGTGAAATACCCAAAGACGTACCAATACACATTCAATGCGTCTTTCTTACACACATTTCCAGCACGCGCCGTCACGGCGGGCGCTAACACATTCAAACTACTTATGCTTTGAAGAAAAGTAGAGAGAGATCTGAGTTTGAGAGAGTAAGACGTGTTTTGATTGCGTTCCGTAGGTTTGATTATTTCTGTTCTTTAATTTGTTGTATTATTTGTATATTGGTGATTATTGCATTTTTGGTTTGATACTTCCGTGATTTGTGCTTCTAAACATTCTGTTTTTTGTTTTTATTTACAAAGTTTACTGAGCATCGGTGTATACATATGTATCTAATTTGCAATTTTCGTTTTACTATTTCTATTCTTTCGTTTTTATACCCTGAACCCATTAAAAATTGGTAATCAGGGTATAATGGTTTTGTTGCAGCCCAAATGTATGTAACAGGCAGAAGGAGGCGTGGCAGACCCCATAAAGTATATATATTCTTGATCAGGACGACAAGCCGAGTCGATTGAGAGTTGTCCGTCTGTCCGTCTATCCGTCCGTCCGTCTGTCCGTATGTTTGAACGCGTGTATCTCAGAACCTATAATAGCTAGAGACTTGAACTTTTTTGTAGATTCGTGTATATCACGCGCAGATTAGATTGAGTTGGTTTTTTTTATTTCGATAACTGTTCTCATTCTTTTTTTATCGATTAAAAAGAAAATTTTCGTTTTATTTTTCTTACATGTTTAAAGTTAGAGAGTCCAAATCTGGTATTTAGTTTAATGGGACGTAATGGAACGCACCCTTCGACCACAAATTCTAAATCACATATTCTAGCTTGCTGTCGAATTTTTTTTTATGCAAGTTACTTATTTTTATTTTAATTTAATTTAAAATTATATGGAAACTTTAAAGTGCATTTAAAACCGCCGATAGGCGTGGTTTAGGGTATTCCCTAGTCGGGCACCTCCGACTAGAGTTTCATTACTTGTATTCGCTGTCGCTCGCTCACGCTTTGCTTAGTGTTTGTTTTTGTTTCTTACGAAATTTATTTCGTTTGTAGTTTTGCTCTCTCCCGCTCTATTTTCTGCTTTCATCAACTGTTTATTCTTTGTTCTCTGTATTAGGGACTTTTTGTTTGGGATTTTTGTTTCTCTGAACACAGTTTATCCTCTCTTTATCTTTTATTTTTTCTATCTTAATCTGTTTGTATTTTTGTTTGGTTATCTCCCTTACTTGCCAATATGATTTGTTGTAAGAAATCATGTACACTTCGGTATATCACCGATTCTGCACAAATGCAATTTGTTGGGTGCTGGTTGTGCGAGAATCTAATGCATATTAAATGTGCTCGCATCTCGGGGCGTGACTGAGTGATAGAGTCATAGCTGTCCCCAAAAGTGGGTGAGGTGCATTACACTGGTCTTGCCTGGATTGTTTGGAAAAACAATTAAATTTTTCCAAGATGTATAATTCAGTGAGTGTTCAGTATTCAAATCTGACTAAATTTTCAAAACAGCTTGAAGAGGAACTGAAAGCTGATTTTGATACAATTTTGATTATCCGTAAATAAAGTGATTGCTCCATCACTGCTACTTTCCCCCTCCATTCAAGTATCGTCTCCTAACTTAACCTTCTTCACCTTGTCAAGAATTATCAATTCCCATATCAGATGATTCAGTTGAAATATCTGTGTTTAGTGTCAGACACTCAAAAAGACACTACTAAATAAGTTAAAGTTTCTCCGAGTGTTGCTCAGACTAAAAACAACATTCAGACACCGTCTCCTACACCGTCTTCTAATCCTATATTACCCTATTTATGTGTTGTGTCTCCTCGAAAGCAAGTTTTTTTATCTAGGCTTTCATCAGATACGACATGTGAGGCTGTGTCTGCTTTTATTGAAAGTAAAATTTCGTCTAAAGTTTTTATCCCGAAGCTTAATTTTGCGGCTCCTCGTGAATTTGCTGCATTTAAAATAAATGTATCATTTGTATTTTTCGATACTATATGCGATCCAAACTTTTGCCACCTCATGTTGTTGTATATGAATTCAAACCTAAGATTCGGAATATAATTTCTCTAGTGTCTTTAAATCCCGTTTTTGTACAACCTTCATCTGAGGCTGTATCAAAAAACTAAGTTTCTTTCTATCTTTAGTGACAAACGGATCATTAAACTCTTTAGACCATCGTTTAATAAAACCAAGTACACTTTTGGTTTCATTAACGATGGTTAGAATATGGGTATTGAATCTAAGTTTACATTCAAAGAGCACACCGAGATCTTTGATTGTAGAAATACGTTGCAAGGACACATTGTTGATTGTGTAATAAGCGAAAAATGGAGTGGTACGACAGAAAGTCATTGTCATACACTTAGAACAATTTAGATGCAACTGATTACCTTTACACCAATTTTGAAAGGAAATTAGATTATCCTGTAGGCGTAGATGATCTATTGAGTTCTTGTATGAGAGACATAGTTTTACATCATCTGCATACATAAATATTCTAGAGTAAGAAATACAGTTGGGAAGGTCATTTATAAATAGGGAGAAAAGTAGAGGGCCCAAGTCACTACCCTGAGGAACACCCGAAGAGACAAATATGACCTTCGAAATAGATGTTCTCAACAGAACTCTTTGGGTTCTACCCTTTAAATAGGAAGCAATCCAAAACAGAAGTTTTGGAGAATATCCCAATTGGTCAAGCTTTTGAAGCAAGATGTCATGCTGAACAGAGTCAAATGCCTTACTGAAATCAGTGTATATAACATCTGTTTGCATTTTCTTTAAAAAGCTTTCATTGACTAGGGATGAAAATTCTAATAAGTTCGTCGAGGTTGATCGATTCTGAACAAAACCATGCTGCGATGGTGAAATAATAGATTTACAAAGGTGCTGTAAATTAGAAGTTATAATTTTTTCAAATAACTTCGGAATGGCAGAAAGCTTGGCAATGCCTCTGTAATTTGAAATATCAGATCTTCCTCCTTTTTTATACAGAGGAATAATAAATGATTCTTTTAAAATTGAAGGGAATAGCGAGATATCAAGAGACAAATTAAACAGTTTTAATAAAGGTGACCACAAAGAAGCACTGCATTCTTTAATCACACAACTAGGAATACCATCCGCCCTCAGAGAAAACGACGATTTCAACAAAAGAGAGACAGGAGAAATATTAGAAACCATAATAGCATTTCCATTCATTTCAGAACTTAAAATTGGAAATGAATTTGTTTCTGAAATGGCAGTTGAATAAGTGGATTGGAAGAACTTTGCAAATAGATCTGAGGTATCTTGATCATTGCAAGTACTGTCACAACCTAGGAAAAACGAGGATGGAAACCCAGAAGATTTACGCTTCAAATTTACAAATGAATAAAATCTTTTGGGATCACGAGCAAACTGCCTTTTACAGCGTATAAGGTAATTCTCATAACAACGAGAAATTAAAATATTTAAATTGGCCTTAGCTAAGGAGTATTTAGACCAATCAACGACCGAACCCGACTTTTTAAACTTTTTAAAACATTTAGACTTAAAATTTTTTAAAGTTGAAAGAGTCGAAGTAAGCCAGGGAGGTTTATTAGAAAGAGATTTAGGAAGACACATAGGAACACACTTGTCTAGAATAGCATTTAAAGTACTGTAGAATGTTGAAACTGCTAAGATTACATCATATATATGAGCAAGTAACGTATAGGCAACGAGACTGAAAAGTTATTTTAACTCCAATTATCTCAACATTGTGAATTGATGACAATGTAAAAGATTCAGAGAGGAAATGGGATTTAACAGATATTAAAACACCACCCCTGTACGAGACAAGCGATCAAGTCTATAAATAGTGAAATTTTTTGAAAAAACCTCACTATTATAAACATTTTGGCTTAACCACATTTCAGTGAGGGCTATAAGTTCAGATTGGACACTACAGCTATACAGAAATAGATTTTTTAATTTGGAATTAAGGCCTCGTACATTTTGATAAATAATAGATAGCTGCGGAAAAGATGGAAAGAAACTTAGTTTTTTGATACACCCTCAGATGAAGGTTGTACCGAAACGGGATTTAAAGACACTGGAGAAACTCTATTCCGAATCTTAGGTTTGAATTCATGTTCAACATTCAACATGAGATGGCTAAAAGTTTGGATCACATATAGTATCGAAAAATTCAATTGGTACATTGATTTTAAATGAAGTAATTTCACGTCGCAAAATTAAACTTCGAGATAAAAACTTTAGACGAAATTTTACTTTCAATGAAAGCAGACACAGCCTCACATGTCGTATCTGATGAAAGCCTAGATAAGAAAACTTGCTTTCGAGGAGACACAACAGATAAATAGAGTAATATAGGAGTAGGAGACGGTGTAGGAGACGGTGTCTGAATGTTGTTTTTAGAGTGAGCAACACTCGGAGAAACTTTAAGTTTTTTAGTAGTGGCCTTTTGAGTGTCTGTGCTGACACTAGACACAGATATTTCAACTGAATCATCTGATATGGCAATTGATAATTCTTGACAAGGTGAAGAAGGGGTTGATAAGTTAGGAGACGATAATTGAATAGAGGGGAGAACTAGCAGTGATGGAGTATTCACTGTATTTAGCGGATAATCAAAATTATACTGATTCAATATTTCTTCTCCAGCTTTTAGTTCCTCTTCAAGGTGTTTTGAAAATTTACTCAGATTTGAATACTGAACCCGCACTAAATTATACATCTTGGAAAAATTTAATTGTTTTTCCAAACAATCCGGGCAAGACCAGCGTAATCCACCACACCCACTTTTGGGGACAGCCATGACTCTATCACTCAGTCACGCCCCGAGGTGCCAGCACATTTAATGTGCATTAGATTCTCGCACAACCAGCACCCAACAAATTCCATTTGTGCGGAATCAGTGATATGCCGAAGTGTACATGATTTCTTACAGCAAATCATATTGGCAAGTAGGGGAGATAATCAAAACAAAAATACAAACAGATAAGATAAGATAAAAGACAAAGAGTGGATTAACTGTGATTGGGAGAAACAAAAATCACAAACAACAAAACTCAGCTACTACAGAGATCAAAAGAATAAACAGTTGATGAAAACAGAAAATAGAGCGGGAGAGAGCTGCACTACAAACGAAATAAATTTCGCAAGAAACAAAAACAAAACACTATGCGACAGCGAACACACACACTAACCCGCGTAAAAAAGCTGAGCGTGAGCGAGCGACAGCGAACACACTCACTAACGCGTTTAAAAAAAAAAATGAACAGAAAAGCAAATAAAAAACCAACGGTCACAAAACTATTATAAATAAAACAAAAAACACAATGTTTAGAAGCACAAATCACGGCAGTATCAAACTAAAAATGCAATAATCACCAATATACAAATAATGTGTAAATATACAATTAATTAAAGAACAGAAATAATTAAAAGTACGGAGCGCAAACAAAAACACGTCTTACTCTCACAAACTCAGAACTCTTAACACACAAACTTTGGGAGTGAAGCGAATCCCAACTTACGCGCTCAACTGTCTAAACTTTGGCTGATCTGCATTTACCCATCACCCATCGATTTTATACTTTTCTCTGCACACGCAAATTGGGCTACACTCTTACGGTATTTAGGCGCCAGTCATATTCTACGACGTCGTCAAATGCTAAGAATGATTTTACAGTAACCAAACTCACTGCGCAGCTGTGCCTTGCAAGCACAGTGGTCTTACTTAACTCTTATTGTGGAATTGGCACAATGGGCGAACAAACCTATTCTGCGACTCATACATTTATTAATTCATACATGCATGTTGACGTACACACATACGTACGACACAACCTTGTCGTCGAGCCTAAGCGGGACATCCCAAAACTACAAGAAAATAACCAGATCGAACAGGAAAAGAAGCGGATTGGATATTTCACCGTATTTCGAAATACCCAAGCCAGCAGAAAACGCACGGACGCCGCCGTCTAGACAGTCACAACTACAAAACGACAAATTACGCAACAGGCAGAAAATTAGACAGGCTCCCGGTTAATAAACACTCTATATAGTGATTTGAAACAAAGCATTTGAAAACGTTCATTTTAATTTTTGAACATTAAAAATCGTAAGTGTTTTCAGCGACATTAAAAGTTTTGACTACTCCAAACTGATAACTGGCGCAGCCGCATACTTCAAAGGACAAAAAGTGCCTTAGAAGTAGTATATTTATACTCCTGTACGTTTTTTTTTTTTCTCTTGTATAATAGTAAGTTGTGGAATAAAGTTATTGTGAAATTATTTGAATACAGAAAAATTATAAAATACAAACCGCAATAGTATTGTATAATTTTCTCCAACTTTACGATTCTCACGAGACCTTCCAAAGTAAAAGAAGCAATCCAACATTTGGTTTTTACAAATTAAAAATAAAACAATACAATTTAATAACACAAAAGCTGTTACCATTGCAAATACTAAAATACAGAAAACCGCAATAGTATTGTATAATATTCTCCAACTTTGAGATTCTCATGAGACCCTCCAAAGTAAAACGAACAAGCCAAGATTTGGTTTTTACAAATTAAATATAAAACAATACAATTCAACAACACATATGATGTTGCAAACTACACATAAGATGTTTTAAACAGCACATATGATGTTGTAAGCAACACATAAGATGTTGCTATTGCAAGTACTAAAAAAACCATTAAGTACGTTTGTGCAAGAGTATAATTAATGCTTGACGTACAAGAAACATGTATGTAAGTCATATAAACAATGTAATGTGCCTCGACTTGATAATGTATATTTCATACTGATGTCTGTCCGCCTTTAGGCGAGATGACTACAGCGAGTAGAAGTCTTGTCTAGCTTCAGCACAATTTTTAAACAAAAAAAAAAAAAAAATCAAGTTCTATGAACACGTTCACAAACACTTACATTACACTTATTTAAAGTTTTTTTTTAACAACAAAGAGAACAACTACTCAAAATACGTCTTTTACAGCAAAGCCATTTTATCACTGTTGAACGAGGGATCAAGGACAACGTATTAGAATAGTTAAGATAAATATTAAGTCAACAAAAAAATATACACATAGCAAGTTTAAATACATTTAATGTCAACATAAAAAAAAAAATTAGAAAAGAATTAATCAGAAACAAGGGCAATCAGAAACAAAATACAGGGAACATTACATGAGATTTTATATCAGTCAGGTGTTAGACTAAATTAGGTAGATATAAAAACCACCCTCAAGAAGCATTTCGCTGACAAGAGATCCGAGTACAATTTTATTGCCGAACATGGCACTTTGACACTCCAAAGTCATACATTTCTATACGAAAAGGTCACAAGCATTCAAAGAGCCCTTTTAAACATGATCGATCAAAAGGAAACTAACCCCACAATAATAGAAACTAAAACAGAAATGATTTATCAACCAGTGTTTGACCACGTTTCTAAAAGGTCGATGCGGTCCCTTAGGATCAATTATTAGGGGCAGAGCCCCCACTAACATCGTAACAGCGTTTGAAATAGCTGTTGCGGAAAAAGAAATTCATAATAACCAAAGATATGCTAGACGACTGACCCAGAATTTAAAAAGACTAAATAAACGATACGATAAAACGCCAGAACCAAAAGAATTACGATACCAACAAAAAAGGAAAGAAGTAGGTAGGTATTAGTATGGCTACAGGAAACCTTATAGACAAGAAAATAATGATCAATTTAAAAAGAAATAATGAAAATTATAGTTCCCAGCTAGAAATACAATTTTTTCTCACCAGTCATTTAAATCCTCAAACAAAAGTGGTAGGTCTAAACAACTGCAGAATAAAGAGGAGCCCAACATTAATAATGACCAAAATTTTCAGTTTGTAGCCTCAACTTGCAGGCGAGATATATAACTAAAGACTGACATGGAAATGTCTTACCATATATCCACATTCAGTCACCTTATTTATTTATTTAAATAGAGAAAATTGACTACAATCGTGAGTCAAATTAAAATAATAAAATTAAAATTATAAAAAGAATAGGGAAAAGAAAAAGCCTAATACAAACAATATTTAGCACCAACCCGATGGGGGTGTTTTATTTGCCGGATCGGCGAGCTATGCCCCAAATCACAGACAGGTATGGTTAGAGATATCATTGAAACTAAGCAAGATAGAAGTTAAAAAAAGGTAATAAAAATATAAGAAATATAAAATCTTAAAAAAATATATATCAAATCTTGTAAAATACAATAAGAGAAATGACAACACAAGTAGGGAGAATTGCCAGGTGCATTCTCACTACTGGGGTGTGTGTGTGATTTCTCTAAAATTTGCTGAAAGAGAAGATTTTATTAAGGAAAGAGAGAGTTCAGAATGTAACTAAATACAGAGAATTTAACAGAGATACAGATCAAGAGAACGATTTAAATGATTGGAAATTGAGTTCATCTGCTACATAGAAAGGTTAAACAATTCATCAAAAATATAATGATGGAACGTTGGAATAAGATAATTCGAATTGGGAGATGAGAAGTGTAAGGAATATTAAAATCACCAACCACAGGAAATAAGTCATAATCTTGAACATATTCATACATTTCTTTAATACAAGATATATGATGACTATACACTTGTAAATCGGAAGAGGGAGGGATATATGAACTAGTACCGTATAGGGAACAAGACTGAAAATTTTAACTCCAATAATCTCAACAATGGGATTTAACAGCTATTAAAGCACTACTCCCTCTACGACACAAGCGATCAAATCTATTAATAGTGAAATTAGTTGAAAGAACCTCACTATTATAAACATTTTGGCTTAACCATGTTTCAGTGGGGGCTATAAGTTCAGATTGGACACTACAGCTTTGCAGAAATAGATTTTTGAATTTGGAATTAAGGCCTCGAACATTTTGATAAATAATAGATAGCTGCGGAAAAGATAGAGAAAAACTTAGTTTTTTTTACATGAAGGTTGTACCGAAACGGAATTTAAAGACACTGGAGAAATTCTACTCCGAGTCTTAGGTTTGAATTTATGTACAACAACATGAGATGGCTAAAAGTTTGGATCGCATATAGTATCGAAAAATTCAATTGGTACATTGATTTTAAATAAGGCAATTTCACGAGGAGCCGCATATTTAAACTTCGAAATAACAACTTTAGACGAAATTTTACTTTCAATAAAAGCAGACACAGCCTCACATGTCGTATCTGATGAAAGCCTAGATAAGAAAACTTGCTTTCGAGGAGACACAACAGATAAATGGGGTAATATAGGAGTAGGATACGGTGTACGAGACGGTGTAGGAGACGGTATCTGAATGTTGTTTTTAGTTTGACCAACACTCGGAGAAACTTTAACTTTTTTAGTAGTGGCCTTTTGACTGTCTGTTATGACACTAGATACAGATATTTCAACTGAATCATCTGATATGGGAATTGATAATTCTTGACAAGGTGATGAAGGGGTTGATAAGTTAGGAGACGATACTTGAATGGAGGGGGAACTAGCAGTGATGGAGTAATCACTGTATTTAGCGGAGAATCAAAATTGTACTGATTCAATATTTCTTCTCCAGCTTTTAGTTCCTCTTCAAGCTGTCTTGAAAATTTACTTAGATTTGAGTACTGAAATTATACACTGAATTATACATCTTGGAAAAACTTAATTGTTTTTCCAAACAATCCACCACACTTACTTTTGGGAGCAGCCATGACTCTATGACAGTCACGCCCCGAGATGCTAGCACATTTAATGTGCATTAGATTCTCGCACGACCAACTACCAACAAATTGCATTTGTGTATAATCAGTGACATGCCGAAATGTACATGATTTCTTACAGCATATCATATTGACAAGTATGGGAGATAATCAAAACAAAAATACAAACAGATAAAGATAATACAAATAAAAGATAAAAGATAAGAGAGGATTAACTGTGTTGGGAGAAACAAAAATCCCAAAGAACAACACTCAGCTAATACAGAGATCAAAAGAATAAACAGTTGATGAAGAAACAGAAAATATAGCGGGAGAGAGCTTCACTACAGACGAAATAAATTTTGCAAAAAACAAAAACAAAACACAAAGCTAAGCGTGAGCGAGCGACAGCGAACACACACACTAACATGTGCAAAACAAGTAAGGAAGCTCTAGTCGAGACTGCTCGACTAAGAGATATCCTGAACCCTTCGAAGAGTCGATATTGGAGGAAAGCTATAATTATTTTACATATATATTGCAAGCAACACACACACACACATACGCACGCGCACGAACGTAATATGAGCACGCGCTCTGGTAACTGAGGAGTGACTGCGCACGGGCTGCAATTTGCTTATGATATGAGAATTTAAATGTTTAATAACTTTTTTCAAGATGGAATTTAGTAATTTTCACAGTGTGATTATGGCATTTGTGTGCATTTTTCAAAGCAAAAGTCTCTAGTATTTTAAATACGGGTTTTGCAAATTGTAGGCGAAGGGGGCATGGTATCCAAAATCCAAAAACTACAAAATGTCCGCATTCACTACACATATCTGTACAGTAAATTTGAAGTCCTTAGCTTTAATGGGTCATAAAAATGAAATGAAATGTATCGAAATTTATCGAGTATTCGGAAATGGTATGAGTTATCGAAAAAAGGAAGAAACTCGTGTTGCATATGGTATTCACGAGTATACACGTCTAATTTCAGATCTCTAGCTTTTGTGGTTTACGAGCTCAGCGCGTTCATACAGACGGACGGACATGATCACCTCGTCCAGGTAATCAAGAATATATATACTTTATGGGGTCTGCAATGTCTCCTTCTGCCTGTTACATACATTTTCCCAAAAACATTATACCCTGATTTCCCATTTCCAATGGGTGCAGGGTATAAAAATTTTTTAATGGCGATTTTGACAATATAACCTGGGTCTTTCGTGATGCCGAGCGGCGATTCTACCAGCACCGCGGTCGCACCTACATGTGTATTCAGTGTAGCACAGTGAATTCCTAAGTAAAGTGCTGAGCTACATAGCTAGTGAGCTAGTGCTACTGCTGCTGAGCTTCTGCTTAAAATTCATCCCCAATTTAAGTCTGTTGTTATGAATTCTTATGATTTTCTATATAATTCTGATCCTGCTCCCATGTGCGCTAATAAACGTTTTGATTAATAACAAAATAGATTTCATCTATATATTATACTAGCTGTACCCGGCCACGTTTCGCTGTGACATATTATGGTTGCACGTATAAGAAATAAGGAACACAACAAAGCATAAGTTTTAAATGCGTTTAATTTTGTAATACTTGTGGATATACAACATTTTTCGTTTTTCCATTCTCGGCATAAATATAAAGACTATCTGGTTTACCGACACGGGAACACGCCACATACAATTGTCCATGCGAAAAGCAATCCGCATCTAAATCCAAACTACATAATTCCATAGATTGACCCTGAGCTTTATTAATTGTCATGGCGAATGCCAATCGAATGGGAAACTGCAATCTTTTGAATTGGAACGGTGTATCAGTCGGGATCATAGGAATCCTAGGAATGAGGACATCTTCACCTTTGAATGGTCCAGTTATGATCGTTGCTTCCACAACGTTGTTCATCAATTTCTTGACCGCGAGTCGCGTGCCATTGCAGAGCTTTGGCTGATCAATATTCCGAAGCATGATAATTGGGACACCTATTTTCAATTTCAATATGTGTGGTGGCATTCCAGGCAAATCAAGTGAGTTCAAGTGAGTGATATTCGTCGGCGCCATCCCAGAAGATAAGTGGATACTGTAAAGCATCGTAACAACGGTGAGTTTCTGCAACGTTTATCAAATGATCGTTTCGTCGATGGAGAATAATATCTCGAGGTTGGAACTGATCCCCGACTATGACAATAGCCACTTCGTCTATAGTTGGAGCATTATACCTCCTGACATGTTCTCCAGTGGGTGTTTTGTCTGCGTGAATGACAATCTTGTGGGTATCCGAGGGCATCATATCAAGTGCTGTTTTGAATAAACGCACCAAATGGTTCCGATTGTGGAGGAGCTGCTGTAGCCGCAATATGATGTAGCCGCAATATACGGAGGTGTGTATTCTAGATCGTGCATCGGCTTCGTCTCTATCATCACCGATAAAGTACATTTGAAGAAATTTATGTTCACTGTCTGGGAACGGGGCGCCCGCTTTATATTTTTGTATATTTGTCCTTTGACTTTGAAAGTTGGCATGAATTGGGCAGTCACAATTTCCGCCCCAAATGACGTCATTTGGAAGCAAGAATTATATCGCCTAATGTTTGATAGGAAATGCTTCGATTCAGCAGTAGATCCATCAAGTAGAGTTCGCAGTGGCTCTGGTGGTGCTTCAAGTTGTGGTAATTTGATGTTGCCCCCAGCACAACACATTCCGTTCGTTTCATTTTTGAACTTCAGAGCCTGGCAGTAAGTGCAGACATGACTCATCTGGCCAATGACGACATGTCGGCTGCGGCTATAATCAACAGCTGGGTCATAGCGAAATGCAATACGATGGCATTCCTCAATTCGATCTAGTGTTATCTGTGCTCGGGATTCAGATACCCTCGCCCTATCGTGTTCATTTCTTTGCGAGCGAAGCCAATGTGTAACTGCAGACCGCCTCTCTCGTAATCGCAAACGCTGATCCTCAAGCCTGGCTGCGCGGCTTTCTGCTGGTTCTATAATCATCCTCCTGCTCCTCAGCCGGTCTGTCTCCCGTACCAATTCCCGTTCTTCTTCAGTCCTATTCGAAACATTTATTCTGACGTTTTTTGCGTTGCGAGTACGACGACCCAAATTCGCTTTTTTAGGGGGCATTATTTCGATACTTACTTTTCGAGGCAATTTGTATTTTAGTGAATGTGATCAGGAACATGCAATGTTTCCTGCCACGTGGCTCACATGTGACAGATATCCCACTGCTAGTCATTCTCCAATAAATTTAGAGCTTGGCACGCACTGCGAAAAGTAAAACCCATTTTATTCGCGTTAGCGGGTGTGATATCGACATAAAAAGTAGCCATAAACCGAGCCGGCAGTTGACTCCATAGTGTGTCAAAATTTGGGCGCAATCGGTTCAGTAGTTTTCGAATCCATAGATTTTGGAGAAACGAACATAACATTTTTATATATATAGATAAAGAAATTTGACTAAAATCGTTAGTCAAATTACAAAATTACAAATTATAAAAGAATTGGGAAAAAAAAGCCTAATACTAACAATATATAATAATGATATCACCAACCCGATGGGCCAGGTATGGTAAGTGATATCATTGAAACTAAGCTAGATAGAACAAGTTAAAAACAAGTAAGGAAACTCTAGTCGGAGGTGCCCGACTAGGAAATACCCTGAACCCCGCCTATCGGCGGCTTTAAATGCACTTCAAAGTTTATATATAATTATTTTAAATTAAATTAAAAAATTTAAAAAAAAAAAAAGATTAAGTAACTTGCATAAAAAAAGTTTTGACGTCACAGCTTAGAGAATCGAACCCGAGACTTTATGTCGGCGATCATCGCTTCTATCAACATCGCCGTTGCAATACATAAGAGTGAGATAGCGAATTCGTAAGTACAGTTATTGAGCTACTGAGCTGCAGCTACTGAGCTGCTGAACTTCTGCTTAAAATTCATCCCAAATTTGTCTTTGTTGTTGTTGTTATGAATTCTTCGAATTTTCTAGAGCTTCTGCTGCTGTTGCCAGGCGCGTCTGTACGTAAACATTTGGTAAACGTTTCGTTTAATAACATAATGCATTTCATCTATTCATATGTATGTATGTACATACATATGTATATTATATTGACTTTATTTAAGTTATATCAATGTTACTCTTATTTTATATATATGTAAATATATACAGTATGTACATGTGTACATACATATGTATGTATATTGCAAGCAACGCATACATACACACGCACACGCATACGCTCTGCTAACTGCGCAGTTTACTCAGCGACTTCGCTGCGACAATATGTGCGTGTTATGGAAAATTAAATGTTTAATAACTTTTTTTGTAGATCGACTTTCTTAATCAAACTTGCGCAGCGTAATTATATCATTCATATGCGTGTATGTGCAAAAGCACAAGTCTCTAGTATTTGAAATAAGTGTTTTGAAAATTTGGGCGAAGGGGGCGTGGCATCCAAAATTTAACAAAAATCAAAATTGTATAAAAGTCCCATTAAGCTAAATACAAGATTTGGAGTCTCTAACTATAAAGATGTAGAAGATATAATTTTAAAACTGAAAATCGATTTCGTTTTGTAATCGATAAAAAAAGAACGAGAAGAGTTATCGAATTTCTAAAACAAACTCGACCTGCGCGTGATATACACGAATCTATAAAAAAAAAGTTCAAATATCTAGCTATTATAGGTTCTGAGATCCACGCGTACAAACATACGGACAGACGGACAGACAGACAGACGGACAGGGCTCAATCGACTCGGCTTGTCGTCCTGATCAAGAATATATATACTTTATGGGGTCTGCCACGCCTCCTTCTGCCTGTTACATACATTTGGGCTGCAACAAAACCATTATACCCTGATTACCCATTTTTAATGGGTTCAGGGCATAAAAAAAGGTAATAAAAATATAAGAAATATAAAATCTTAAAAAAGTAAAATACAATAAGAGCAATGATCAACACAAATAGGGAGAATTGCCAGGTGCATTCTCACTACTGGGGTCTGTGTGTCATTTCTCTGAAGTACGCTGAAAGAGAGGATTTTTATTGAGGAAAGGGAGAGTTCAGAACTAAATACATGGAATTAATAATTGTAATTAGTAGATAAAACAAAAAAAGCACTGTGCAAGGAATAGTTATAGGTACATATAGGTAAATACAAAAGTGACGAAAAACACGAGAAGAAACGAAGAAATTGGTTTTTAATATTAAATCAGGCGAATCAATACTACCCTTAATCAATTTATGTAGAAAAGCAATACCCAACTATTTTCTACGATTGATTAACGATGAAAGATTTAAAAGAAGAAGCCTACTACTATAGGCAAAAAGAAGAAATTGCTTCTGAACCGATTCAATACGGTCCTGACACAATTTTGCTGTGGCGACCATATAATAGAACCATATTCTAAAATAGAGCATACCAGCGAGACAAAAAGATGTTTGGTGACAAACGGATCATCAAACTCTTTAGACCAACCTTCAATAAAACCAAGTACACTTTTGGCTTCATTAATGATGATTAGGATATGGGCATTGAAACTAAGTTTGAGAGACATAGTTTTACACCATCTGCATACATGAATATTTTAGAGTGAGAAATACAACTAGGAAGCTCATTTATAAAAACGTAGAAAAGTATTGGGCCCAAATGACTACCCTGAGGAACACCCGAAGAGACAAATATGACCTTCGAAATAGATGTTCTCAACAGAATTCTTTGAGGTCTACCCTTTAAATAGAAAGCTATCCAACACAGAAGTTTAGGGGAAAATCTCAATTGGTCAAGCTTTTGAAGCAAGATATCATGCTGAACACAGTCAAATGATTTACTGAAATCAGTGTATATAACATCTGTTTGCATTTTCTTTAAAAAGCTTTCATTGACTAGGGATGAAAATTCTAATAAGTTCGTAAAGGTTGATCGATTCTGAATGCTGCGATGGTGAAATAATAGATTTACCAAAGTGTTGTAAATTAGAAGTTATAATTTTTTCAAATAACTTCGGAATAGCAGAAAGCTTGGCAATGCGTCTGTAATTTGAAATATCAGATCTTCCTCCTTTTTTATATACAGAGGAATAATAAATGATTCTTTCCAAATTGAAGGAAATACCGAAGTATCAAGAGACAAATTAAACAGTTTTAATAAAGGTGACCGAAAAGAAGCACTGCATTCATTAACCACACCTTCGCTCCCGGAGAGAACGATGAATTTAACGTAAAAGGAAAACTGGAGAAATATTAGAAAGAATAATGACGTTTACATTCATTATACAATTTGACGTTGGATATGAATTGGTTTCTGGAATGGCAGCTGAGTAAGTGAATCGAAAGAAATTTGCATATAGATCTGAGGCATCTTGAGCAGTACAAGTTTTGTCAAAAGCTATGAAAAACAAGGATGGAAACCCAGAAGATTTACGCTTGAAACTTACAAATAAATAAAATCTTTTGGTATACACGAGCAAAGTGCCTTTTACAGCGTATGATGTAATTCTCATAACAACGAAAATTTAAAATATTGAAATTGGCCTTAGCTAAGGAGTATTTAGCCCAGTCAACGACCGAACCCGACATTTTAAACTTTTTAAAACATTTAGATTTAATATTTTTAAACTCATTCACAAAGTGAAGTGAGTATATAGGGTTTGTGCAACGTTCGTCTTGCTGTCTGTCCGTATGAACGCAAACCATTTCTATGCTATTGAAGCTAGAGACTTGAAATGTAGAACATATACTCGTGTACCCTCTCGTCAGATAAAGTGTCAAGATTTTCCCGATACGCCCACTAGGGGCGAGCAAATTTTAAAATGAATTTTCCTGTATGTCAGAAATACTACTTGTGGCAGTCCTAGAGAGTTAATACTTGGAACAGTATCCTCTACAGTTTTAGAGCTAAACTGACCAATTTTGGCACGTGAGTAACTATTATGAACCTATAAATATCAACCATAAAATTATATATCCATCTTCTGTTATATTTTTAACACTATCGATCCTAGAGACTTGAGACTTGGTATATATACTTGTATTAACGACCCAAGTGCAATAAGCTATGGCGGATATATCTATGCCCACAGGCGGCGTGGAAAACCGCACGAGTTTATAGCTTCTGCAGTTTTAGTGCTAGAAGCTTCAAAATTGTATTGGTCTATTGCTGGTGACTTCCTCTATCGGTCAACCAAAAATTATTTTTACGCCCCTTTTTGCGTTTTCGCATTTTTGAGTGTAAGCATCCAAAAATCACAGTTACGCTGCTCTAGGCCCCTGTCATGGACTGGCCAAAAATTATATGTCTACGCCCACTGGGGGAGTGGCAAATAGGATTAACCCACTTTTCTTGAGCATATAAACACAAAATTTATTGACTTTTTGGGCTTTTACCATCTTAATTGAGTTGCTAAATATTATAAATGTAAAAAAGAAAAAAAAAAAATATGTATATATATATATATATGTATATAAATTTTATATTTATATATATATATATATATATATATATATATATATATATATATATATAACAAAAAAATAAAGAAATAAAAGAAAAGCCAACATAGAAAATTCGAAATTCGAATCTCCGCCTACTTGCACGAGTCGAAATTCGTCATCTCTACCACGACGCCCACGCTGTGCTTGTCAAATCAATAATATTTATAAATAAAATGTGTATAAAATACGAAGGTTACAATCCCAGTTAAGATTGCGCAAGGCAGAAAGAAGTAATTGCACTTCTTAACTGAGATCGTAACCTTCGTATTAACGGTAGTACTGAACCGATTAAATACGGTCCTGATACAATTTATGCTGTGGCGACCATGTAATAGATCAATACTCTAAAATACGGCGTACCAGCGAGACAAAAAGAAGTTTATTGACAAACGGATCATTAAACTATTTAAACCAACGTTTAATAAAACCAAGTACACTTTTGGCTTCATTAATGCCATGCAATATCGATTTTGCTGGGAAAATTGTATAAATCAAATGTAACCAGAATGACTCCGGAGGGTTTAGTGCCAGTATCTATAATATCTTCGTTGGGAACGTCGGAGAGGTACGGAGCGTATATTGTGCCTTTTACTTGGTTTAGAGTTTCGTGCATTTAGCATGTGATGTCGCAAATGCCCGGTAGAGAAGGTGAGTTGATGAATTTTTCAGCATCAGTTTCATTTTTAACCAGCATCAGCAAGTTGCCGTCACGCAAGTTATTGATTGAGGAGATGTTTTTAGATATTAGTCGTAGGGCGTTGTACACGGCAATACAGGAGAAATCTGAGATTTTTATACCCTGAACCCATTAAAAATGGGTAATCAGGGTATAATGGTTTTGTTGCAGCCCAAATGTATGTAACAGGCAGAAGGAGGTGTGGCAGACCTCATAAAGTATATATATTCTTGATCAGGACAACAAGCCGAGTCGATTGAGCCCTGTCCGTCTGTCTGTCTGTCCGTCTGTCCGTCTGTGCGTCTGTCCGTCCGTCCGTATGTTTGAACGCGTGGATCTCAGAACCTATAATAGCTAGAGACTTAAACTTTTTTTTATAAATTCGTGTATATCACGCGCAGGTCGAGTTTGTTTTAGAAATTCGATAACTCTTCTCGTTCTTTTTTTATCGATTAAAAACGAAATCGATTTTCAGTTTTAAAATTATATCTTCTACATCTTTATAGTAAGAGGCTCCAAATCTTGTATTTAGCTTAATGGGACTTTTATACAATTTTGATTTTTGTTAAATTTTGGATGCCACGCCGAAATTTTCGAAACAATTATTTTAAATACTACAGACTTGTGCTTTTGCACATACACGCATATGAATGATATAATTACGCTGCGCAAGCTTGATTAAGAAAGTCGATCTACAAAAAAAGTTATTAAGCATTTAGTTTCTCATAACACGCACATATTGGCGCAGCGAAGTCGCTGAGTACACTGCGCAGTTAGCAGAGCGTATGCGTGTGCGTGTGCGTGTGTATGTATGCGCTGCTTGCAATATACATACATGCATATGTATATACTGTATATATAAAACAAGAGTAACATTGATATAACTTAAATAAAGTCAATATAATATACATATGAATAGATGAAATGCATTATGTTATTAAATGAAACGTTTACGTACACACGCGCGTGGCAACAGCAGCAGAAGCATCTAGAAAATTCTAAGAATTCATAACAACAACAACAAAGACAAATTGGGGATGAATTTTAAGCAGAAGTTCAGCAGCTCAGTAGCAGTAGCTCAGTAGCTCAATAACTTTACTTAGGTATTCGGTATCTCTCTTTTATGTATTGCAACGGCTGTGTTGGTAGAAGCGATGATCGCCGACATAAAGTCTCGGGTTCGATTCTCTAAGCTGACGTCAAAACTTTATTTATGCAAGTTACTTAATCTTTTTTTTTTAATTTTTTAATTTAATTTAAAATTATATACAAATTTTGAAGTGCATTTAAAGCCGCCGATAGGCGGGGTTCAGGGTATTTCCTAGTCGGGCGCCTCCGACTAGAGTTTCCTTACTTGTTTCTATCTTAATCTGTTTGTATTTGTGTTTTGATTATCTCCGCTATATGCCAATATGATTTGCTGTAAGAAATCATGTACACTTCGGCATATCACTGATTCTGCACAAATGCAATTTGTTGGGTGCTGGTTGTGCGAGAATATAATGCACATTAAATGTGCTAGCAACTCGGGGCGTGACTGTGATAGAGTCATGGCTACTCCTAAAAGTGGTGGATTACGCTGGTCTTGCCCCGATTGTTTGGAAAGACAATTAAGATTTTCCAAGATGTATAATTCAGTGCGGGTTCAGTACTCAAATCTAAATAAATTTCCAAAACAGCTTGAAGGGGAACTAAAAGCTGGAGAAGAAATATTGAATCAGTATAATTTTGATTCTGCGCTAAAAACAGTGATTACTCCATCACTGCTATTTCCCCCTTCCATTCAAGTATCGTCTCCTAACTTATCAACCCCTTCTTCACCTTGTCAAGAATTATCAATTCCCATATCAGATGATTCAGTTGAAATATCTGTGTCTAGTGTCAGCACAGACACTCAAAAAGCCACTACTAAAAAAGTGAAAGTTTCTCCGAGTGTTTCTCAATCTAAAAACAACATTCAGACACCGTCTCCTACTCCTATATTACCCCATTTATCTGTTGTGTCTCCTCGAAAGCAAGTTTTCTTATCTAGGCTTTCATCAGATACGACATGTGAGGCTGTGTCTGCTTTTATTGAAAGTAAAATTTCGTCTAAAGTTTTTATTTCGAAGTTTAAATATGCGGCTCCTCGTGAAATTGCTTCGTTTAAAATCAATGTCCCAATTGAATTTTTCGATACAATATGTGATCCAAACTTTTGGCCACCTCATGTTGTTGTACATGAATTCAAACCTAAGACTCGGAGTAGAATTTCTCCAGTGTCTTTAAATCCCGTTTCGGTTCAACCTTTATCTGAGGCTGTATCAAAAAAATAAGTTTCTTTCCATCTTTTCCGCAGCTATCTATTATTTATCAAAATGTTCGAGGCCTTAATTCCAAATTAAAAGATCTATTTCTCCATAGCTGTAGTGTCCAATCTGAATTTATAGCCCTCACTAAAACGTGGTTAAGCCAAAATGTTTATAATAGTGAGGATTTTTCAAATAATTTCACTATTTATAGACTTGACTTTATCGCGTGTCTCGTAGAGGGGGTGGTGTTTTAATAGCTGTTAAATCCCATTTCCTCTCTGAATCTTTTACATTCTCATCAATTCACAATGTTGAGATTATTGGAGTTAAAATTTTCAGTCTTGTTCTCTTTACGTTACTTGTTCATATATCCTTCCCTCTTCCGATTTACAAGTTTATAGTCATCATATATCTTGTATTATAGAAATGTATGAATATGCTGAAGATAATGACTTATTTCTTGTGTTGTGTGATTTTAATATACCTAACACTTCTTGGGACTCATTTCCTAATTCGAATTATCTTATTCCAACAATTGATCATTATTTTTTTGATGAATTGTTTAATCTTTCTATGTATCAGATGAACTCAATTTCTAATCATTTAAATCGTTCTCTTGATCTTGTTTTTACTAATGATGACGCCAGCATTAATGTTTTAAGATCATCCCCCTTTTGTATACGTGAGGATTTATATCATCCAACATTAGAGGTTTTAATACCTATTTACAGTCCACCAATTCTTACGCCCTCGTCATCTAAAAAGCGGCGTTGTTTTAATAAATGTAGTTTTGTTTTGCTTAATGATCTCATTAATGCAACAGATTGGGCTTCTTTATATGAGGCAGTTGATGTAAACTTAGCAGTTTCAACATTCTACAGTACTTTAAATGATATTCTAGACTAGAAGTTGCTATATGATCCCATATGTCTTCCTAAATCTTTCCCTAATAAACCTCTCTGGTTCGCTTCGACTCTTTCAACTTTAAAAAAGACTAGATCTAAATGTTTTAAAAAGTTCAAAAAGTCGGGTTCGGTCGTTGATTGGTCTAAATACTCCTTAGCTAAGGCCAATTTCAATATTTTAAACTCTCGTTGTTATGAGAATTACCTTATACGCTGTAAAAGGCAGTTTGCTCGTGATCCCAAAAGATTTTATTCATTTGTAAATTTGAAGCGTAAATCTTCTGGGTTTCCATCCTCGTTTTTCCTAGGTTGTGACAGTACTTGCAATGATCAAGATACCTCTGATCTATTTGCAAAGTTCTTCCAATCCACTTATTCAACTGCCATTTCAGAAACCAATTCTTTTCCAATTTTAATTTCTGAAATTAATGGAAATGCTCTTATAGTTTCTAATATTTCGCCTGTCTCTCTTTTATCGGCTATGCGTACGTTGAAATCGTCGTTCTCTCCGGGGGCGGATGGTATTCCTAGTTGTGTGATTAAAGAATGCAGTGCTTCTTTGTAGTCACCTTTATTAAAACTGTTTAATTTGTCTCTTGATACCTCGGTATTTCCTTCAATTTGGAAAGAATCATTTATTATTCCTCTGTATAAAAAAGGAGGAAGATCTGATATTTCAAATTACAGAGGCATTGCCAAGCTTTCTGCTATTCCGAAGTTATTTGAAAAAATTATAACTTCTAATTTACAGCACTTTTGTAAATCCATTATTTCACCATCGCAGCATGGTTTTGTTCAGAATCGATCAACCTCGACGAACTTATTAGAATTTTCATCCCTAGTCAATGAAAGCTTTTTAAAGAAAATGCAAACAGATGTTATATACACTGATTTCAGTAAGGCATTTGACTCTGTTCAGCATGACATCTTGCTTCAAAAGCTTGATCATTTGGGATTTTCTCCTAAACTTCTATTTTGGATTGCTTCCTATTTAAAGGATAGAACCCAAAGAGTTCTGTTGAGAACATCTATTTCGAAGGTCATATTTGTCTCTTCGGGTGTTCCTCAGGGTAGTCACTTCGGCCCTCTACTTTTCTCCCTATTTATAAATGAACTTCCCAGCTGTATTTCTTACTCTAGGATATTCATGTATGCAGTTGATGTAAAATTCTGTCTCTCATACAAGAACTCAATAGATCATCTTCGCCTACAGGATGATCTAATTTCCTTTCAATATTGGTGTAAAGCCAATCAGTTGCATATAAATTGTTCTAAATGTATGACAATGACTTTCAGTCGTACCACTCCATTTTTCGCTCATTACACAATCAACAATGTGTCCTTGCAACGTATTTCTACAATCAAATATCTCGGGACGCTCTTTGACTGTAAACTTAGATTCAATAAAGAGTTTAATGATCCGTTTGTCACTAAACTTCTTTTTATCTGGCTGGTACGCCCTATTTTAGAATATTATTCTATTATATAGTCGCCACAGCAGAAATTGTATCAGGACCGTATTGAATCGGCTCAGACGCAATTTCTTCTTTTTGGGATGGTAACCTTCGTCTACCGTCTTGTCATAGTATGCTTCTTCTTTTGGATCTTCCATCGTTAATCAATCGTAGAATAGTCTTGGGTATTGCTTTTCTACATAAATTGATTAACGGTAGTATTGATTCGCCTTCTCTTTTATTTCAAGTCAGGAAGTTCCTTCCCATGCTTCTCGTCACTTTTGTCGTCTTTATTTACCTATATGTAACTGTATCTATTCTTTGCACAGTGCGTTTCGTGTTTTATATACTAAGTACAATACTTTTTATACCCTGAACCCATTAAAAATGGGTAATCAGGGTATAATGGTTTTGTTGCAGCCCAAATGTATGTAACAGGCAGAAGGAGGCGTGGCAGACCCCATAAAGTATATATTCTTGATCAGGACGACAAGCCGAGTCGATTGAGCCCTGTCCGTCTGTCTGTCCGTCTGTCCGTCCGTCCGTCCGTCTGTCTGTCCGTCTGTCCGTATGTTTGAACGCGTGGATCTCAGAACCTATAATAGCTAGAGACTTGAACTTTTTTCTTATAGATTCGTGTATATCACGCGCAGGTCGAGTTTGTTTTAGAAATTCGATAACTCTTCTCGTTCTTTTTTTATCGATTAAAAACGAAATCGATTTTCAGTTTTAAAATTATATCTTCTACATCTTTATAGTAAGAGGCTCCAAATCTTGTATTTAGCTTAATGGGACTTTTATACAATTTTGATTTTTGCTAAATTTTGGATGCCACGCCCCCATCGCCCAAATTTTCGAAACACTTATTTCAAATACTAGAGACTAGTGCTTTTGCACATACACGCATATGAATGATATAATTACGCTGCGCAAGCTTGATTAAGAAAGTCGATCTACAAAAAAAGTTATTAAGCATTTAGTTTCTCATAACACGCACATATTGGCGCAGCGCAGTCGCTGAGTAAACTGCGCAGTTAGCAGAGCGTATGCGTGCGCGTGTGTATGTATGCGTTGCTTGCAATATACATACATATGTATGTACACATGTACATACTGTATATATTTACATATATATAAAATAAGAGTAACATTGATATAACTTAAATAAAATCAATATAATATACATATGAATAGATGAAATGCATTATGTTATTAAACGAAACGTTTACGTACACACGCGCGTGGCAACAGCAGCAGAAGCATCTAGAAAATTCTAAGAATTCATAACAACAACAACAAAGACAAATTGGGGATGAATTTTCAGCAGAAGTTCAGAAGCTCAGTAGCAGTAGCTCAGTAGCTCAATAACTGTACTTAGGAATTTGCTATCTCACTCTTATGTATTGCAACGGCTATGTTGATAGAAGCGATGATCGCCGACATAAAGTCTCGGGTTCGATTCTCTAAGCTGACGTCAAAACTTTTTTTATGCAAGTTACTTAATCTTTTTTGTTTTTTTTTTTAATTTTTTAATTTAATTTAAAATTATATATAAACTTTGAAGTGCATTTAAAGCCGCCGATAGGCGGGGTTCAGGGTATTTCCTAGTCGGGCACCTCCGACTAGAGTTTCCTTACTTTTTTTCATATATTTAGTTCTTAACTCTCTCTTTCCTTAATAAAATCTTTTTTTTTAGCATATTTTACAGAAATCACACACACACCCCAGTAGTGAGAATGCACCTGGCAACTCTCCCTACTTGTGTTATGATTTCTCTTATTGTATTTTACTTTTTTAAGATTTTATATTTCTTATATTTTTATTACCTTTTTTTAACTTCTTCTATCTTGCTGTGATTTGGGGCATAGCTCGCCGGTCCGGCAAATAAAACATTCCCATCAAATTGGTGATATTATTGCTATATATTGTTCGTATTAGGCTTTTTCTTTTCCCTATTCTTTTTATAATTTTTAATTTTGCGTTTTTGTAATTTGACTCATTTTGTAATTTGTAGTCAAGAAAAATAATAAATATTACCCCATATAAAACACCTTCCCTGGTCAGCTATTTCAGCAAGAGAAAAATCTTTTAATTTACTCACAATTTCGGCTACGTTCGAGTTTGGACTGTTCAGCAATGATCCAGTTGTTTGAAATTTTAACCAGTTTAACTCTCTTCTCATTAATCATCACAGCAGCACATTACAGCAGAAGTATGCTTTGGCAAAAGAGAATTTCTTGATTTCAACATGTGCCATTATTAATTTTTAATCTTGACGCCTTAAGCAAGAAATAAAAGAAAAGCCGAAACCCAGATTCGAACCGAGATTCGAACTTCCGTCTAAATGTAGGATTCAGAATTCAGCAACTCTACAACAACGCCATCACTTTGCACTGCACTGCTTCTACATTGGCACTAATTTTCGTCAACAGCAGTACCAATGCTTGTCAAACCAATAATAAATAAATGAAATGTGTATAAAAACCGACTTCGCCAAGATTCGATCTATGATCGGCGCGCGTCACTTCTATTACTAACGCGACTGTATTTCGTAGCGACCGAGTAACTTAATTATCAGCTGATGATTCAAGCTAAATTCTATTGTATTTATTATTTCTTAGAATATAAGAAAATATTCGCGGTACATTTGTCAATTGCCTAAACGTTTTGTTAAATAACTTCTGTGTTACTTAATGGATCATTTTTAGCATATTGATTATATTCCCAACTGAATTTTAGGAAATTGGTATATTTAAAAAAATAAAAATTGTATTAAAAACAATTGCCAATATTTTATTTGCGTTTTTATATTTAAGACTGGCATATTTTCAATTTGTTGTGTTTTGGTAATCACATTGTATTCTGCATTTGTGCATGGTGCATTGTGTTATTTTGTGAACTGCTTCTGATTTGAGGTTTATGCAGCGTAATTCTATTTCTATTCAATGTTGTTTTAATACTTATATCTTTGTTTTTTTCCTCCAATCCTTCCTTTGTTTTTATTATCTCTTCACTTGGCAGTGAATGTACATGTAAATTTCGTTTTGTGCAAGTAATTCCCTTAGTTGTTTCCCTCTCTTTTCTATATTTGCCTTATATTATTACGTTATTCTCGATCTTTTCATCCGTTTTGTGTTGATTGATCCCAATTCCAAAATGTAAGTAAATCATTATCTATGTGGCAAGCTGGTGATTCTGGAATGTGTTAATTGCTGGTGTTGTCAGAATCTGATGTACTATGAACGTGCATGTCTTACTGGCCATGAGTTTGATAAAAACATATCTACCACTAATATTGGTTGGGATGGTTTACGGTGGTCTCGTCCGATATGCTGGAAAGAACCAATTAATTTTTCAAGGAAAATTCATTTTCCGATTTGCCGCGCATATTGGAAATTTCTTGACACTCTATCTGACGAGAGTGTACACGAGTATTTACATATATTCAAGTCTCTAGCTTCAATAACATAAAAATAGTTTACGTTCATACGGACAGACGGATGGACAGCAAGACAGACATTGCACAAATCCAATATACTCATTTCACTTTGTTAATGAGTATAAAAATAAGTAACTTGCACAAAAAAAAACACTTTTGACGGCGGCCTAGTAGAGAAGCGCGCCGCCGAGCGCCGCTTCTTACAACACCGCCGTTGCACTACTTGAGTGCCAAATAGGGAATTCTTAAGTAAAGTTACTACTTCTCTACGGAGCTATTGCACAAGATTCATCCCCAGTTTAACTTTGTTTATGAATTCTTTAGATGTTTCTACTGCTGCTACCACTTGCGTTTGGTTATAAAGTTTTTGTTTAATTAATTATGAATTATTCAGAATTTTATCTATATATTATATTGACTTTATTTAAATCATATCTATGTTATGCTTATTTTGTGTGTACATACATACATACATATGTGTGTATACTGGAAGCAATGCATACATCTATACGCACACACATACTCTCTGCTAACTGCGTAGTTTACTCAGCTACTGTGCTGCTGGGTAAATGTGTGTATGTTATGGGAAATTAATTGCTTAATAACTTTTTTGTAGACCGACTTTCTTAATCAATTGAAAAGCAATTGACAAAATTGTATAAATGTCATATTTAATTAAATAAAAGACTTTGGGTCTCCTACTTTGAAGATGTACAAGATATAAATATAAAACTTAAAATTTAAATCTATTTTCGTTAAAGAGTTATCGAGTTTTTAAAACAAACTCATTCTGCGCGGGACATACACGAACCTACAATTCAAGTCTCTAGCTATTATAGGTTCTACGCCTGTTTCGGCCTGTTACATACATTTTAACAGCATCAAATCCATTAACCCTGATTACCCATTTTTTATTGGTTCAGAGTATAAAAATAAGTGAGCAAAATTAATGAAAAAGAAGTAAAAAGGCTCTACCGACTGCGAAATACTGATTCACATCGCAGCACCCCATTCCAAAATACGAATTTACCAATTTGCCGCATTCCTAATTATCCCCAAATTTTGTATTTAGTGTCATGTGTATTTAATACAATTTTAATTTTTGCTTTACACCAATTTCTTGGTCTTCAGTTGAAAATATAAATAATATGATCATTAAAATCCATTAAGTAACACAGAAGTTAGTCAATGAAACGTTTAGGCAATTGACAAATGTGTTTGGCTGCACAGCGACCTATGTTCTAAGAAATAACAAATAACAAAGAGAATTCAGCGTGAATCATCTGCTAATTAAGTCAATCGGTAGCTATGAAATGCAGTGGCGTTGGTAAAAGAAGTAACGCGCGAGTTATCGGCAGTACCTGGCACCCTACGAAGTACCTCTACTGTGCCACAAGAGAATGTTGCTATGAATGTTGGCTTAAGTTGAAATGGCTCTTGACCGAATAAAGTTTAGTTTATGCTTGTAAATCGAAAAGAGCGGACGTCTCATTTTTATTCACATTTTCGTGGCCGATTGTTGTTTGTCATAACTCGCACCGATCATAGACACTCTTTGTTCGAACTTTGGCGATGTCGGTTTTTATATAAATTTTATTTATTTATAAATATTTTGACAATCACTACGTGCTGTGCTATGCTCTAAGAAGCAGTGCAAAGTGATAGCGTCGTACAAGTAAGCGGAGGTTCGAATTTCGGTTTTTCTGTAACGGATTTTCTTTTATTTCTTTATATTTTTGTACTAAAATATATATATTTTTTTACATTTATGATATTAAGCAAATCAATTGAGGTGGTAAAAGTCCAATAAAATCAATAAATTGTGTTTTTATAGCTCGAAAATAGTAGTGGGGTGACAGGGGTGTAGGGCAAGATAAAAATAAATTTGGGACGCTTACACTAAAAAAATGCGAAAATTACATGGTAATTTGCCCCCCAAAAGATGCGTAACAATAATCTTTGGCCAATCGATAGAGGAGGTCACCAACAACCTACCATCGAATTTTGAAGTTTCTAGCACTCAAATTGTAGGAGCTATAAGTTCGTACGGTTTACCACGCCCCCTCTGGGCGTATATATAGCTTATTGAACTTAAGATGTTTATACAAAGTCTCAAGTCTCTAGCATGAATAGTGTTCAAAATACAACAGAAGATGCAAAATTGCTATATAGTCAGATCCTATTGCTACGCCTCCAGTAAGCGTGGATATATAATTTTTTGGTCGATCTTTATTGGATCATAACACGTACTAATGTGCCAAATTTGGTCATTCTAGTTCTAAAACTCTAGAAGTTGCAGTTACACCCGATTTGCCACGCCCCCAATGGGCGTAGATATATCCGCCATAGCTTATTCAACTTCGGATGTCAACGCGAGTATACATTCCAAACTTCAATTCTCTAGGACTGCTACAAGTAGTATTTCTGACATACAGGAAAATTCATTTTCCAATTTGCCACGCCCCTAGTGGGCGTATCGTAAAAATCTTGACACTTTATCTGACAAGAGTATACACGAGTATATATTCCAAATTTCAAGTCTTCAACTTCAATAGGATAGAAATGGTTTGCGTTCATACGGATAGACGGACGGAGAGCAAGATGAACATTGCACAAACCCAAAATATTCATTTCACTTTGTAAATGAGTATAAAACAAGTAAGGAAACTCTAGTCGGAGGTGCCCGACTAGGAAATACCCTGAACCCCGCCTATCGGCGGCTTTAAATGCACTTCAAAGTTTATATATAATTTTAAATTAAATTAAAAAATTAAAAAAAAAAACAAAAGAGATTAAGTAACTTGCATAAAAAGAGTTTTGATGTCAGATTAGAGAATCGAACCCGAGACTTTATGCCGGCGATCATCGCTTCTATCAACACAGCCGTTGCATTACATAAGAGTGAGATAGCGAATTCCTAAGTACAGTTATTGAGCTACTGAGCTGCTGAACTTCTGCTTAAAATTCATCCCCAATTTGTCTTTGTTGTTGTTGTTATGAATTCTTCGAATTTTCTAGAGCTTCTGCTGCTGTTGCCACGCGCGTGTGTACGTAAACGTTTGGTAAACGTTTCGTTTAATAACATAATGCATTTCATCTATTCATATGTATGTATGTACATATGTATATTATATTGACTTTATTTAAGTTATATCAATGTTACTCTTATTTTATATATATGTAAATATATACAGTATGTACATGTGTACATACATATGTATGTATATTGCAAGCAACGCATACATACACACGCACACGCATACGCTCTGCTAACTGCGCAGTTTACTCAGCGACTTCGCTGCGCCAATATGTGCGTGTTATGGGAAACTAAATGCTTAATAACTTTTTTTGTAGATCGAATTTCTTAATCAAACTTGCGCAGCGTAATTATATCATTCATATGCGTGTATGTGCGAAAGCACAAGTCTGTAGTATTTGAAATAAGTGTTTTGAAAATTTGGGCGAAGGGGGCGTGGCATCCAAAATTTAACAAAAACCAAATTGTATAAAAGTCCCATTAAGCTAAATACAAGATTTGGAGTCTCTAACTATAAAAATGTAGAAGATATAATTTTAAAACTGAAAATCGATTTCGTTTATAATCGATAAAAAAAGAACGAGAAGAGTTATCGAAATTCTAAAACAAACTCGACCTGCGCGTGATATACACGAATCTATAAAAAAAAGTTAAAGTCTCTAGCTATTATAGGTTCTGAGATCCACGCGTTCAAACATACGGACAGACGGACAGACGGACGGACGGACAGACGGACAGACAGACAGACGGACAGGGCTCAATCGACTCGGCTTGTCGTCCTGATCAAGAATATATATACTTTATGGGGCCTGCCACGCCACCTTCTGCCTGTTACATACATTTGGGCTTCAACAAAACCATTATACCCTGATTACCCATTTTTAATGTGTTCAGGGTATAACAAGTAAGGAAACTCTAGTCGGAGGTGCCCGACTAGGAAATACCCTGAACCCCGCCTATCGGCGGCTTTAAATGCACTTCAATGTTTATATATAATTTTAAATTAAATTAAAAAATGAAAAAAAAAAAAAAAATGATTAAGTAACTTGCATAAAAAAAATTTTGACGTCAGATTAGAGAATCGAACCCCAGACTTTATGTCGGCGATCATCGCTTCTACCAACACAGCCGTTGCAATACATAAGAGTGAGATAGCGAATTCCTAAGTAAAGTTATTGAGCTACTGAGCTACTGCTACTGAGCTGCTGAACTTCTGCTGAAAATTCATCCCCAATGTGTCTTTGTTGTTGTTGTTATGAATTCTTAGAATTTTCTAGAGCTTCTGCTGCTGTTGCCACGCGCGTGTGTACGTAAACGTTTGGTAAACGTTTCGTTTAATAACATAATGCATTTCATCTATTCATATGTACATTATATTGACTTTATTTAAGTTATATCAATGTTACTCTTATTTTATATATATGTAAATATATACAGTATGTACATGTGTACATACATATGTATGTATATTGCAAGCAACGCATACATACACACGCACACGCATACGCTCTGCTAACTGCGCAGTTTACTCAGCGACTTCGCTGCGCCAATAAGTGCGTGTTATGGAAAATTAAATGTTTAATAACTTTTTTTGTAGATCGACTTTCTTAATCAAACTTGCGCAGCGTAATTATATCATTCATATGCGTGTATGTGCGAAAGCACAAGTCTGTAGTATTTGAAATAAATGGTTTGAAAATTTGGGCGAAGGGGGCGTGGCAGTCTCTAACTATAAAGATGTAGAAGATATAATTTTAAAACTGAAAATCGATTTCGTTTTTAATCGATAAAAAAAGAACGAGAAGAGTTATCGAATTTCTAAAACAAACTCGACCTGCGCGTGATATACACGAATCTATAAAAAAAAGTTCAAGTCTCTAGCTATTATAGGTTCTGAGATCCACGCGTTCAAACATACGGACAGACGGACAGACAGACAGACGGACAGGGCTCAATCGACTCGGCTTGTCGTCCTGATCAAGAATATATATACTTTATGGGGTCTGCCACGCCTCCTTCTGCCTGTCACATACATTTGGGCTGCAACAAAACCATTATACCCTGATTACCCATTTTTAATGGGTTCAGGGTATAAAAATCTCAGATTTCTCCTGTATTGCCGTGTACAACGCCCTACGACTAATATCTAAAAACATCTCCTCAATCAATAACTTGCGTGACGGCAACTTGCTGATGCTGGTTAAAAATGAAACTGATGCTGAAAAATTCATCAACTCACCTTCTCTACCGGGCATTTGCGACATCACATGCTAAATGCACGAAACTCTAAACCAAGTAAAAGGCACAATATACGCTCCGTACCTCTCCGACGTTCCCAACGAAGATATTATAGATACTGGCACTAAACCCTCCGGAGTCATTCTGGTTACATTTGATTTATACAATTTTCCCAGCAAAATCGATATTGCATGGCATTCGGTAAAAGTACGGGAGTATATACCAAACCCAATGAGGTGTAAAACTTGCCAGCTGCTTGGCCATACAGCTAAACACTGCAATAATGAACCACTTTGTGGTAATTGCGCTTTACCTCCCCATTCGCCTGATAACTGCACACAAACGAAATGCGTCAACTGCTCAGAAGATCACCCATCTTCCTCTCGCCAATGCCCCAAATATCAGCAGCAAAGAGAAATTTTGAAAATCAAGACAGCAAAAAAATGTACAATGTGCGAAGCTAAGTTAATCTTCAATGCAACAACAACAAAGCAATCCAACCCTTCTTCCTACGCTGCAGTAACGATGGCTGGACACAATAGAAACGAAAAAACATCTGATCAAAATAACAACAAAAACTACAACTCAAGCCCAAATCACAACAAACTAAGCAAAGATAAGACAATTACTGTCACAAATGAAGGAACAACAACAACAACATCATCAAACACCTCTACGCCGCTGTCTTATCAGCAAAAACGACACAAAAATAACAAAAACGCATCAGCCGATTTCGACTATGCTACTCTGGGCTGCTCGCCTAAAACCACTGAATATTTAAAACAACCCCAAACTAACAAAATTACCAAATTTTCTAACACAAACCTCCCAACTACCTCTACAAATTTAACTCAAAAAGAATATAACACCTCATCAGATGAGTCTATGGCGGACTCTGATATGTAATTAGATATAAAATTTTTCCACTGCATATAGTATCCACTTTACGCCTTCCAAATAATGACCCTTACAATTCTGCAATGGAATATAAACGGTTATTTCAACAATTACATTGATCTAGTATTATTAATTAAACAAACAAAACCGGATATTATATGCCTACAAGAGACTAATCTTAAATCTAACAATACTAATGTTGCAACTCCCAAACCATTTATTGGTTATTTTTTCAATAACTCTCCCAATCATCATGCGAAGCATGGCGTGGGTAGACTTATACGTCAAAACATCCCACACAAAACTCTCAACATAATCTCTTCCACTTGCTCCATGGGCATTGAGGTTTTATCCCACTCTAATATTATAATATATAATAATATTTAATATAATATTTAATTCCTATATACCCCCCAACCAAAGACTAATAGCCTCAGATTTAATAAATATTGTAGAGTCAGCTCATAAGCCTATAGTCTATGTCGGGGACTTCAATGCTTCCCAAAGGTTATCAAGTTGAAGATCTCATAGTCAGAACAAACTTAGCTATTTTAAATGACGGCTCTGCCACCCACCATTCAACTCACAACACTTTTACTAACATTGATCTGAGTATGACTTCCGTATCGCTAGTACCATACAGCAAATGGTCTATTTTTCAAAATTTACACGGGAGCGATCATTTTCCTATTACTATTAATCTTCTGACTCATTTAAAACCTGAAAAGGTCCCACCTATAATTAGGTTCAAAACTGACTACGCCAACTGGAATATCTTCCAATCGGTTTGTAAAAAACACTTCCAGTTCCCTTCGACCAACGACTTGAACCTCTTCGTTGCCAGAATTACGAAAAGCATAAAAACAGCAGCCAACGTAACCATTCCACAAAGCAATCCTAAAAAACAGATAAGAAACCCGGTTTGGTTCAGCCCAAGTCTCCAAGATCTAAGAAAACAAAAGCAGACTCTCTGGCATAACTATAAAACCTTTCGAAACTCCACCAATTTAGTAGTCTACAAAAAAGCGAGAGGCCTATTTAAAAGATATAAGAGCTAAACGAGATTCTTTTTGCAATTTTACTTCTTACATTAACCCACTTTCCACAACAAAAAAATTATGGGCGGATATCAACAAATTAGTCGGAATTTTCCCAGGGCCTCTTAAATTCATCAGAGATAATAATGTTGAGCTACTAAATTCGGTTGACATTGGTACTGCTTTTGGAGCTATGTGGTCCAATTATTCCAGCGATGAAAACTTCTCTAATATGTATAAAGTAAATAAAGAAAACTTCCTCTCTCTAGCATACTCGCCCAATCACATTTCCGAAGATGCTAAGTATCTTGATAATCAGATCACATCGGTTGAGCTAGAGTCAGCCCTGCAGCACGGTAAGGGGAAATCTCCTGGTTAAGACCGCATCTCATACCCTAGACAGACGGACGGACGGACAGACGGACAGACAGACAGACGGACAGGGCTCAATCGACTCGGCTTGTCGTCCTGATCAAGAATATATATACTTTATGGGGCCTGCCACGCCACCTTCTGCCTGTTACATACATTTGGGCTTCAACAAAACCATTATACCCTGATTACCCATTTTTAATGTGTTCAGGGTATAACAAGTAAGGAAACTCTAGTCGGAGGTGCCCGACTAGGAAATACCCTGAACCCCGCCTATCGGCGGCTTTAAATGCACTTCAATGTTTATATATAATTTTAAATTAAATTAAAAAATGAAAAAAAAAAAAAAAATGATTAAGTAACTTGCATAAAAAAAATTTTGACGTCAGATTAGAGAATCGAACCCCAGACTTTATGTCGGCGATCATCGCTTCTACCAACACAGCCGTTGCAATACATAAGAGTGAGATAGCGAATTCCTAAGTAAAGTTATTGAGCTACTGAGCTACTGCTACTGAGCTGCTGAACTTCTGCTTAAAATTCATCCCCAATGTGTCTTTGTTGTTGTTGTTATGAATTCTTCGAATTTTCTAGAGCTTCTGCTGCTGTTGCCACGCGCGTGTGTACGTAAACGTTTGGTAAACGTTTCGTTTAATAACATAATGCATTTCATCTATTCATATGTACATTATATTGACTTTATTTAAGTTATATCAATGTTACTCTTATTTTATATATATGTAAATATATACAGTATGTACATGTGTACATACATATGTATGTATATTGCAAGCAACGCATACATACACACGCACACGCATACGCTCTGCTAACTGCGCAGTTTACTCAGCGACTTCGCTGCGCCAATAAGTGCGTGTTATGGAAAATTAAATGTTTAATAACTTTTTTTGTAGATCGACTTTCTTAATCAAACTTGCGCAGCGTAATTATATCATTCATATGCGTGTATGTGCGAAAGCACAAGTCTGTAGTATTTGAAATAAATGGTTTGAAAATATGGGCGAAGGGGGCGTGGCAGTCTCTAACTATAAAGATGTAGAAGATATAATTTTAAAACTGAAAATCGATTTCGTTTTTAATCGATAAAAAAAGAACGAGAAGAGTTATCGAATTTCTAAAACAAACTCGACCTGCGCGTGATATACACGAATCTATAAAAAAAAGTTCAAGTCTCTAGCTATTATAGGTTCTGAGATCCACGCGTTCAAACATACGGACAGACGGACAGACAGACAGACGGACAGGGCTCAATCGACTCGGCTTGTCGTCCTGATCAAGAATATATATACTTTATGGGGTCTGCCACGCCTCCTTCTGCCTGTTACATACATTTGGGCTGCAACAAAACCATTATACCCTGATTACCCATTTTTAATGGGTTCAGGGTATAAAAATCTCAGATTTCTCCTGTATTGCCGTGTACAACGCCCTACGACTAATATCTAAAAACATCTCCTCAATCAATAACTTGCGTGACGGCAACTTGCTGATGCTGGTTAAAAATGAAACTGATGCTGAAAAATTCATCAACTCACCTTCTCTACCGGGCATTTGCGACATCACATGCTAAATGCACGAAACTCTAAACCAAGTAAAAGGCACAATATACGCTCCGTACCTCTCCGACGTTCCCAACGAAGATATTATAGATACTGGCACTAAACCCTCCGGAGTCATTCTGGTTACATTTGATTTATACAATTTTCCCAGCAAAATCGATATTGCATGGCATTCGGTAAAAGTACGGGAGTATATACCAAACCCAATGAGGTGTAAAACTTGCCAGCTGCTTGGCCATACAGCTAAACACTGCAATAATGAACCACTTTGTGGTAATTGCGCTTTACCTCCCCATTCGCCTGATAACTGCACACAAACGAAATGCGTCAACTGCTCAGAAGATCACCCATCTTCCTCTCGCCAATGCCCCAAATATCAGCAGCAAAGAGAAATTTTGAAAATCAAGACAGCAAAAAAATGTACAATGTGCGAAGCTAAGTTAATCTTCAATGCAACAACAACAAAGCAATCCAACCCTTCTTCCTACGCTGCAGTAACGATGGCTGGACACAATAGAAACGAAAAAACATCTGATCAAAATAACAACAAAAACTACAACTCAAGCCCAAATCACAACAAACTAAGCAAAGATAAGACAATTACTGTCACAAATGAAGGAACAACAACAACAACATCATCAAACACCTCTACGCCGCTGTCTTATCAGCAAAAACGACACAAAAATAACAAAAACGCATCAGCCGATTTCGACTATGCTACTCTGGGCTGCTCGCCTAAAACCACTGAATATTTAAAACAACCCCAAACTAACAAAATTACCAAATTTTCTAACACAAACCTCCCAACTACCTCTACAAATTTAACTCAAAAAGAATATAACACCTCATCAGATGAGTCTATGGCGGACTCTGATATGTAATTAGATATAAAATTTTTCCACTGCATATAGTATCCACTTTACGCCTTCCAAATAATGACCCTTACAATTCTGCAATGGAATATAAACGGTTATTTCAACAATTACATTGATCTAGTATTATTAATTAAACAAACAAAACCGGATATTATATGCCTACAAGAGACTAATCTTAAATCTAACAATACTAATGTTGCAACTCCCAAACCATTTATTGGTTATTTTTTCAATAACTCTCCCAATCATCATGCGAAGCATGGCGTGGGTATACTTATACGTCAAAACATCCCACACAAAACTCTCAACATAATCTCTTCCACTTGCTCCATGGGCATTGAGGTTTTATCCCACTCTAATATTATAATATATAATAATATTTAATATAATATTTAATTCCTATATACCCCCCAACCAAAGACTAATAGCCTCAGATTTAATAAATATTGTAGAGTCAGCTCATAAGCCTATAGTCTATGTCGGGGACTTCAATGCTTGGAGTCCTCTTTGGGGGTCCAGCTCTCTCAATCCCAAAGGTTATCAAGTTGAAGATCTCATAGTCAGAACAAACTTAGCTATTTTAAATGACGGCTCTGCCACCCACCATTCAACTCACAACACTTTTACTAACATTGATCTGAGTATGACTTCCGTATCGCTAGTACCATACAGCAAATGGTCTATTTTTCAAAATTTACACGGGAGCGATCATTTTCCTATTACTATTAATCTTCTGACTCATTTAAAACCTGAAAAGGTCCCACCTATAATTAGGTTCAAAACTGACTACGCCAACTGGAATATCTTCCAATCGGTTTGTAAAAAACACTTCCAGTTCCCTTCGACCAACGACTTGAACCTCTTCGTTGCCAGAATTACGAAAAGCATAAAAACAGCAGCCAACGTAACCATTCCACAAAGCAATACTAAAAAACAGATAAGAAACCCGGTTTGGTTCAGACCAAGTCTCCAAGATCTAAGAAAACAAAAGCAGACTCTCTGGCATAACTATAAAACCTTTCGAAACTCCACCAATTTAGTAGCCTACAAAAAAGCGAGAGGCCTATTTAAAAGATATAAGAGCTAAACGAGATTCTTTTTGCAATTTTACTTCTTACATTAACCCACTTTCCACAACAAAAAAATTATGGGCGGATATCAACAAATTAGTCGGAATTTTCCCAGGGCCTCTTAAATTCATCAGAGATAATAATGTTGAGCTACTAAATTCGGTTGACATTGGTACTGCTTTTGGAGCTATGTGGTCCAATTATTCCAGCGATGAAAACTTCTCTAATATGTATAAAGTAAATAAAGAAAACTTCCTCTCTCTAGCATACTCGCCCAATCACATTTCCGAAGATGCTAAGTATCTTGATAATCAGATCACATCGGTTGAGCTAGAGTCAGCCCTGCAGCACGGTAAGGGGAAATCTCCTGGTTAAGACCGCATCTCATACCCTATGCTTCGTAACTTGCCAATAGAAGGAAAGCAAAGATTGCTAGAAATTTACAAAATGTTAGATGCAGGTAGCTATCCGCATACATGGACAACGGCCAGCTGTATTTCTTACTCTAGGATATTTATGTATGCAGATGATGTAAAACTCTGTCTCTCATACAAGAACTCAATAGATCATCTACGCCTACAGGATGATCTAATATCCTTTCAAAATTGGTGTAAAGCTAATCAGTTGCATCTAAATTGTTGTAAGTGTATGACAATGGCTTTCTGTCGTATCTCTCCATTTTTTGCTGATTACACAATCAACAATGTGTCCTTGCAACGTATTTCTACAATCAAAGATCTCGGGGTGCTCTTTGACTGTAAACTTAGATTCAGTACCCATATTCTAACCATCGTTAATGAAGCCAAAAGTGTGCTTGGTTTTATTAAACGATGGTCTAAAGAGTTTAATGATCCGTTTGTCACTAAACTTCTTTTTGTCTCGCTGGTACGGCCACTCTTAGAATATTGTTCTATTATATGGTCGCCACAGCAGAAATTGTATCAGGACCGTATTGAATCGGTTCAGAAGCAATTTTTTCTTTTTGCCTTGCGCAATCTAAAGTGGGATGGTAACCTTCGTCTACCGTCTTATCATAGTAGGCTTCTTCTTTTGAATCTTCCATCGTTAATCAATCGTAGAATAGTCTTGGGTATTACTTTTCTACATAAGTTAATTAACGGTAGTATTGATTCGCCTTCTCTTCTATTTCAAGTCAACTTCCTAGTTCCTTCCCGTGCTTCTCGTCACTTCTGTCCTCTTTATTTACCTATATGTAACTGTAACTATTCCTTGTACAGTGCGTTTCGTGTTCTATGTACTAAGTACAACACTTATTTTCATGTATTTAGTTCTGAACTCTCTCTTTCCTTAATAAAATCTTCTCTTTTAGCATATTTCAGAGAAATCACACACATACCACAGTTGTGAGAATGCACCTATGCAATTCTCCTTACTTGTGTAGTGATTTCTCTTATCGTATTTTACTTGTTAAGATTTTTATTTTTTCTTATATTTTCATAACCTTTTTTTAACTTCTTCTATCTTGCTTAGTTTCAATGATATCACTAACCATATCTGGCTGTGATTGTGTGTGGGCATAGCTCGTCGGTCCGGGAAATAAAACACCCCCAACGGGTTGGTGATATCATTGCTATATATTGTTAGTATTAGGCTTTTTCATTTTCCTGTTCTGTTTATAATTTTTAATTTTGTAATTTTATAATTTGACTCACGAATTTAGTCAATTTTCTTTATATAAATAAATAAATTAATAAATAAATAATAATCCCAATCCTTAAGCTAAACAAACCTTCCCACGAATTATCATCCTTCCGTCCCATATCCCTACTCTCTTGCTTGAGCAAAACACTGGAAAAAATTCTTTCCAAAAGGATCTTGTGGTTTATTACCAAAAATAAACTTATCAGCCATAACAAAACTGCATTCAAACAACAACACAGTACCATGGACTCACTATTGCATATCCATCATTACGCGTCAGATGCTCTTTCCACCAAAAATCATGTAACCATTCTGGCTACTGATTTTGAAAGAGATTTTGATCGCGTTGGTGTGCACACCGTACTGGAGCAACTTTCCCGGTGGGGGGGTAGGTCCTAAGACTTTCTACCTAGTGAAGGCTTTCATGTCCAAGCGATCCATCCGTGTTAGAGTTAATAATACTTTAACTAATTTCTATAAATTACACAACGGCATTCCACAAGGATCACCACTCTCAGTGGTATTGTTCATGATTGCTTTCCACTCCCTAGACAATATAATACTAAAACACACAAAAATACAACTCTCCGTTTACGCGGATGATGCTATAATATACAGCAACTGCAAAAATACAAATTCACTATTTCTTACTTTTAAACAAATACTCGTGGATATCGTTGAATGGGGTAATTTCTCAGGGGCCACTCTTGCCTTAAACAAATGTAAATTATGTAAATAACACAATATTAGAATATCTAGTCTTAAAGTTCTCGGCCTTACGCTCGACAGTAGACTTACGTTTAAGCAACATTGTGTTAATCTTAGAGATAGTCTTAACAAGCGCCTTAATATCATTAAGTTTCTTGGGTCTAAGCGTTCTCTTGTCCATCCAACATCTCTAATTCATGCGACAAGAGCCCTAATACTGGCCAAAGTCGACTATGGGCTGGCAATCTATGGATGGTGTGCGCCATCCAACATCAAATTGTTCTCCCCCGCATACCATGCAGCATTTCGGCGTAGCATTGGCGCCTTCCCCACAACTCCGACGAAATGCCTTTTAGCGGAAGCTGGGCTTCCTGAAGTACAGACGAAAGCCGCGCAACTGACTTTTAAGCTTATACCTAAAATTCTCTGCTCGACCAACCAAATTCTGCTAAAAGACTTCAATACAAACAGTGACGAAGGTTCAAAGTCATGTCTACTATACGCAGATGTTCCAGTTTCTTCAAAAAACATCAACTGGATATGTCATATCGTTGGAACAAAATCAGCCCATCTCCTCCTTGGCAACTTCCGGGCCACACCGTGAACTCTCAACTTATTAAAAAAATCGAAAACACCAAAAAATGTATTTCAGCAAATGCTAGCTGCCGAAACGGAAAAAGTCCCCAATTGGACCTGGCTTTACAATGACGGATCGAAAACAATTGACTCCACGAGCTTCACAGTCGTTAGCCAATCTGGTACCCTCGTCTCATCTGGAATTCTCCCCTCATATTTTTCAATATTTTCTGCCGAAGCGGTTGCAATCCTTAAAGCAATTAAGCACGCTCTCGAACTTAAAGGCAAATTCATAGTATGCAGCGACAGTCTTTCTACACTCAATGCAGTTAATAACATATACAACCAAACTAGCCTGATATGTGAAATTCGACATCTTTGAATAAAACACGCTAGCAAAATAAAACTCCTTTGGGCTCCTGGTCACATGGGCGTAAAAGGTAATGAGCTTGCAGATGCAGCGGCCAAACGGGCAGGACATTCTCCTTGCCTAACTGTCATCCCTGGTGTCAGAGAAGACTTACGGCGCAACATTAAGGAGATACTAAGAAAAAAGGAAATCACTCAATGGGACAGTTACGATCATAGGCTTAAACAATTTAACCCAAGCAAGGAACCAGTCCGATATCCACTTTCATGCCACAGAAGACATTGCAATATCATCACCCGCCTCAGAACGGGTCACTCCGCCTTAACCCACGACCATCTGCTAAATGGAAACATTATGCCTAGTTGCCCGAAATTCGAGGGAGAATTATCAACCAAACACATATTGGATACCTGCCCACAACTGCATAATTCAAGGATTTGTCTATTTGGCCAAATCCAACCCACCTCTCTTCTTATTTCACCCACACTCAATAACATAAAATCTGTAATCAAATTCCTAGATGTAAATAACTTACTCAATACGATATAAGTTTACGGTCGAGTCGATGGCCTTAGCAGCTAGCACTCTTAACCCGTTAGTTATTATATTATTTTGTATAATAACTAATAATAAATAATACAAAATAATATATCTATTGCATTAATGAGATCATTAAGCAAAACAAAATTACATTTATTAAAACAACGACGCTTTTTAGATGATGAGAGCGTAAAAATTGGTGGACAGTAAATAGCTATTAAAACCTCTAGTGTTGGATGATATAAATCCTCAGGTATACAAAAGGGGGATGATCTTAAAACATTAATGCTGGCGTCATCATTAGTAAAAACAAGATCAAGAGAACGATTTAAACGATTAGAAATTCAGTTAATCTGATACATAGAAAGGTTAAGCAATTCATCAAAAAAATAATTATCAATTGTTGGAATAAGATAATTCGAATTGGGATATGAGGCCCAAGAAGTGTTAGGTATATTAAAATCACACAACACAAGGAATAAGTCATTATCTTGCACATATTTATACATTTCTATAATACAAGATATATGATGACTATAAACTTGTAAATCGGAAGAGGGAGGGATATATGAACAAGTAACGTATAGAGAATAAGACCGAAAAGTTATTTTAACTCCAATAATCATTGTGAATTGATGGGAAGGTAAAAGATTCAGAGAGAAAATGGGATTTAATAGCTATTAAAACACCACCCCCTTTACGAGACAAGCGATCAAGTCTATAAATAGTGAAATTATTTGAAAAAACCTCACTATTATAAACATTTTGGCTTAACCACGTTTCAGTGAGGGCTATAAGTTCAGATTGGACACGACAGCTATGCAGAAATTGATTTTTTAATTTAGAATTAAGGCCTCGAACATTTTGATAAATAATAGATAGCTGCGGAAAAGATGGAAAGAAACTTAGTTTTTTAATACAGCCTCAGATGAAGGTTGTGCCGAAACGGGATTTAAAGACACTGGAGAAATTCTATTCCGAATCTTAGGTTTGAATTCATGTTCAACATTCAACATGAGGTGGCCAAAAGTTTGGATCGCATATAGTATCGAAAAATTCAATTGGTACATTGATTTTAAATGAAGCAATTTCACGAGGAGCCGCACAATTAAACTTCGAGATAAAAACCTCAATCGAAATTTTATTTTCAATAAAAGCAGACACAGCCTCACATGTCGTATCTGATGAAAGCCTAGATAAGCCAACTTGCTTTCGAGGAGACACAACATATGAATAGGGTAATATAAGAGTAGAAGACGGTGTAGAAGACGGTGTCTGAATGTTGTTTTTAGTTTGAGCAACACTCGGAGAAACTAACTTTTTTAGTAGTGGCCTTTTAAGTGGCTGTTATGACACAGACATTTCAACTGAATCATCTGATATGGGAATTGATAATTCTTGACAAGGTGAAGAAGGGGTTGATAAGTTAGGAGACGATACTTGAATGGAAGGGGGAAATAGCAGTGATGGAGCAAACACTGTATTTACCGGAGAATCAAAACTATACTGATTCAATAATTCTTCTCCAGCTTTCAGTTCCTCTTCAAGCTGTTTTGAAAATTTACTTAGATTTGAATACTACTGCACGCACTGCATTATACATCTTGGAAAAAATTAATTATTTTTCAAACAATCCGGGCAAGACCAGCGTAATCCACAACACCCACTTTTGGGAGCAGCCATGACTCTATCACAGTCACGAGATGCCAGCACATTTAATGTGCATTAGATTTTCACACAACCAGCAGCCAACAAATTGCATTTGTGCAGAATCAGTGACATGCCGAAATGTACATGATTTCTTACAGCATATCATATTGCCAAGTAGGGGAAATAATCAAAACAAAAATACAAACAGATAAAGATAGAACAAATAAAAGATAAAAGACAAAAGAGGATTAACTGTGATTGGGAGAAACAAAAATCTCAAACAACAACACTCAGCTAATACAAAGATCAAAAGAATAAACAGTTGATGAAACAAAGAAGAAGAAACAAAAACAAACACTAAGCTAAGCGTGAGCGACCGACTGAAGTTGTTGTCTTAAAAATGGAAACCATATTAAAGACACTGTTGACAATATCCTTCTCGGGGCAATACAATAGGTCGATTCACTTAGTTACGAAAAGGAAGCCAATAGAAATTATCTACTCAATCCCTATTTAGGTTACTGTGAAAATAAAGGAGAAAATCGCGTCAGCACGAGAAAAATCGTTAGAACACCAGAATAGGAATAGGGTCCAAAAAAATATAAAATGTGGGCGAGAAGGTGTAGTTAAAATACAACATGAGATTGGGAAATAAACTTTCACCCCTTTTCACTGAAGCAACAGTGAAAGCGGATCTGTGTAAGACGGTTCTAATTAAAAGGAGAGTGGTCCATAAGTACTGTCTTAAATAGGCCATAGAACTCCTCACAGAACTTAAATTTTTAGGTTAATCCATTTTCTTACTAGGCTAATAAGTTTTGCATATATCTCACTTTAAGCTACAATATATTTTGGGTCTGACCATTACAACGATGACTTTGACCGAAGCTACACTGAGACTAAGCGACTATTCACATGCGGAGTATTTTTATTTTATTTATTTTTTATTTATTATTATTTTATATAAACAAAATTGACTACAATCGTGATTCAAATTACAAAAATAAAAATTATAAAAAGAATCAGGAATAGAAAAAGCCTAATACTAACAATATTTAGCAATGATATCACCAACCCGATGGGGGTGTTTTATTTGCCGGACCGGCGAGCTATGCACCAAATCACAGCCAGGTATGGTTAGTGATATCATTGAAACTAAGCAAGAAGTTAAAAAAAGGTAATAAAAATATAAAAAAATAAAATCTTAAAAAAGTAAAATACAATAAAAGAAATCACAACATAAGTAGGGAGAATTGCCAGATGTATTCTCGCTACTGAGGTGTGTGTGTGATTTCTCTGAAATATGCTGAGGTGTGTGTGTGATTTCTCTGAAATATGCTGAAAGAGAAGATTTTATTAAGGAAAAAGAGAGTTCAGAGCTAAATACATGAAAATAAGTATTGTACTTAGTACATAGAATATGAAACGCACAGTGCGAAGAATAGTTACAGTTACATATAGGTAAATAAAGACGACAGAAGTGACGAGAAGCACGTGAAGGAACTAGGAAGTTGACTTGAAATAATCAACTTATGTAGAAAAGTAATACCCAAGACTATTCTACGATTGATTAACGATGGAAGATCCGAAAGAAGAAGCCTACTTTGATAAGACGCTAGACGAAGATTGCGCATGGCAAAAAGAAGAAATTGCTTCTGAACCGATTCAATACGGTCCTGATACAATTTCTGCTGTGGCGACCATATAATAGATCAATATTCTAAAATAGGGACTCTTTAGACCATCGTTTAATAAAACCAAGTACACTTTGGCTTCAAAAATGATGGTTAGGATATGGGTATTGAATCTAAGTTTGGGGTCAAAGAGCACCCCAAGACTTTTGATTGTAGAAATACGTTGCAAGGACACATAGTTGATTGTGTAATCAGCAAAAAATGGAGTGGTATGACAGAAAGTCATTGTCATACTTAGAACAATTTAGATGCAACTGATTGGCTTTACACCAATTTTGAAAGGAAATTAGATCATCCTGTAGGCGTAGATGATCTATTGAGTTCTTGTATGAGAGACATAGTTTTACGTCATCTGCATACATGAATATTCTAGAGTAAGAAATACAACTGGGAAGGTTTATAAAAAGGTTTATAAAAAGGGAGAAAAGTGAAGGGCCCAAGTGACTACCCTGAGGAACACCCGAAGAGACAAATATGACCTTCGAAATAGATGTTCTCAACAGAACTCTTAGGGTTCTACCATTTAAATAGGAAGCAATCCAAGACAGAAGTTTAGGAGAAAATCCCAATTGGTCAAGCTTTTAGGGCAAGATGTCATGCCGAACAGAGTCAAATGCCTTACTGAAATCAGTATATATAACATATGTTTATATTTTATTTAAAAGCTTTCATTGACTAGGGATGAAAATTCTAATAAGTTAATAGATTTAGAAAATAGGCAAATCGAAATCAACAACAAATTTCAAGTACGACGACGATTCTAGCGAAGAACAGAGAGATAATTACAAATCTTGAAGATCTAATTCTATCCGAAACACTTGCCAAAATAAATTTGATAAGTCCATTTATCTTGGACAGCATTGACATTAAGGAATTGTGAAATGAGCAAATATTAGTGTCGTGGACCTTTTACAAGTATCTAGCATTAAGGCTTTCCAAAATTCTTATATTTTATATTTTCTTATAAAATATCCCCATTCTAAGTTAAATTGTAAGAAAATTTACATTTTTCCCGTTCAACATAATAACGTAATAATAGATCTAGAAGAAGGTAACATAGTGGCCGATTGCGGAACAAAGGCCTTCGCTGTGTGCAACTACGCTACTACTGTGACCAACACTGTGTGCAAGACATTCCAGAAAGCATATTGTGCACAGCAACTGGTGTCAGGGAACCGGTGCACAATGCGCCACGCGTCCCGGGAACCTAGAGCCCGTAGCAACGATTGAGGATGGCATTACTATCATCAACAGCGCAGCAGTAAATGTGGTGGACAACACTCGAGGCAGGCAACTAGTCACGGGAACTTTCCTGGCCACTTTCGTTGAATGCACCCATTACAAAAATCATCGCTTCATCATGAAAAAGAAACTTGCCGTTTCTACGTCGGCCATAGTTAACATCACCCTTTTCAGAGAAAATCGAAGCCTCCCATTCTTGCACGATCTCAGTCTGAGAAATCTCCGTCACATCGCGGATCTCAAATTAGACATATCATCGTCATCATCATATCATCAAGGTCGTCGGCTGCCCAATCCTCCTTCTCTTAAGCGCATGGAAACTATACCCCCGCAAAGTGATAAAAATCCGAAGACGGGTTTCAGCCTACTCGGGGAGCGCCGACTCAGCGGTCTTCCGGTCTGTCTGCCGGCAGCGGCGGATTTATGAATTTGTTTAAGTTATTTTAAGTTTAGTTTAAGAATTATTTTCGAACAATTCAAACGAATTGATAATAAAAATAAAAAATAAAAAAATAAAAAAATAAAAGAGATACGAATATATTTTAATGAAATATATGGATTCTCACCTGATTAGTCTGTTATGGTGTTGTGAAATGCTTTGCAATTCCCGTTTTAACGCTAGCTCTTCAGAGTCCCATCCAAAAATCATTTTGTTTTTTCCGATATCCACTAAAACATCGATTCGATTATGCAATAAACGAAATTGTCCACAAATGTACGTTATAAAAAATCCAAATAAGGAATCCTCAGCAAACAGTGTGGTAACTACACAAATTCCAGCATACGCAGTAAATATGTATGTTAATGCATAACGTATCCGACTCTTGTATGGATTGTATGGAAAAAGCATCTTATAGGGAAATGGTTTTACTGGTACATCAATTTCCATAATGTAAAATAATTCCACTAGCGGAAGAATGCAGTACATAAGTATAAGGCAAGACAATAATATCGTCATGACTTGAAAAGTAATCATCCGCTTACGACATTCTTGAGCGATGATTACGTTCTCGCTACTGTTTAATAAAAAATATTAATTATGTTTAATAAATTTTGTAAGCAACGAAATTAAATTAATTTAATTTAAAAATATAACTCTAATTAAGTGCTTATACGTATAATGTTTGAACGTTAAGCAAAATTTATAAATATAAATATAATAAATGTAAGTATGATGAATAAACTTATTTCAACTGTCTATTTAAATAATTTAATATCGACGCTTTTTTATATAATTTGGAAACTACAGAGCTTTTTAGGAAACTCTGAACTATAATCATTAACATTAATAATAATAATTATAGTTTATTAAGGTAAAATATTATTTATGAAAATAAATTTTTATGAGAAAAATATTACACGTTTGATGACTAAATTTGAATAGATAAGAGTTACAAAAGAAATAATGGTATTTATAAGTAATCTGTTTAGTCGAAATTTACATATGTATGTATAATACAAAATGAGAATTTTGATAGGAAAGTTTGTTTAGAAAAGTTCTCCATAAAAATTTATTATTATTTTCCTGTATATCAGAAAAAACTACTTGCAGAAGAGCTAGGGAGTTGAGAATTAGAATGTATACTCCCGTAAAAATCCGAAGTTCAATAAATTACGTCCACAGGGGCGTGGGCCGCACTACTTTATATATTTTTAACCCTCTAAGCTGGACATACAAAACCCCGCTCAACATATTCTTCATTGATGTGGCACAAGCGACAAATAATAGGCAAATACTTGATCTGTCTATTATCTGCAAACAAAGATGAACGGTGGAACTTCTGCGTAAATTATTCTTATTTTATTTTTATTTATATAAAAAGAAATTTGACCAAAAACGTGAGTCAAATTCAAAATTACAAAATTATAAAAGTATTGGGAAATGAAAAAGCCTAATACTAACAATATATAACCAACTATGGGGGTGTTTTATTTACCGGACCGGCGAGCAATGCCCCAAATCACAGCCAGATATGGTTACTGATATCATTGAAACTAAGCAAGATAAAAGAAGTTAAAAAAAAATTTTGAAAATATAAGAAATATAAAGTCTTAAAACAGTAAAATACAATAAGAGAAATCACTACAAAAGTAGGGAGAATTGCCAGGTGCATTCTCACTACTGAGGTGTGTGTGTGATTTCTTTGATATATGCTGAAAGATAGGATTTTATTAAGGAAATAGAGTGTTCAGAACTAACCAACTATAAGTTCAGATTGAACACTACAGCTAGAGTAATAAATGTCTGAATATTATTTTTAGTTTGACCAACACTTGGAGAAATGTTAACTTTTTTTAGTATCTGTGACACTAGACACAGATGTTTCTGAATCATCTGATATGGGAATTGATAATTCTTGACAAGGTGAAGAAGGGCTTGATAAGTTAGGAGACGATACTTGAATGGAGGGGGGAACTAGCAGTGATGGAGTAATCATTGTATTTAGCGGAGAAACAAAATGTACTGATTCAATATTTCTTCTCCAGCTTTCAGTTCCTCTTCAAGCTGTTTTGAAAATTTACTTAGATTTGAGTACTGAACCCGCACTGAATGATACATCTTGCAAAAACTTAATTGTTTTTCCAAAAAATCCGGGAAAGACCACCGTAATCCACCACACCCACTTTTGGGAGCAGCCATGACTCTATCACAGTCACGTCCCGAGATGCCAGCACATTTAATGTGTATTAGATTCTCGCACAACCAGCAACCAACAAATTGCATTTGTGCAGAATCAGTGACATGCCGAAATGTACATGATAAACTGGGATGGTAGCCTTCGTCTACCGTCTTATCATAGTAGGCTTCTTCTTTTGGATCTTCCATCGTTAATCAATCGTAGAATAGTCTTGGATATTGCTTTTTTACATAAGTAAATTACCGGTAGTATTGATTCGCCTTCTCTTCTATTTCAAGTCAATTTCCTAGTTCCTTCCCGTGCTTCTCGTAACTTTTGTCCTCTTTATTTACCTATATGTAACTGTAACTATTCTTTGCATAGTGCGTCAATTTGCATCAATTTACTGCCCGCCAAATGCCGGTCTGAACGATCACGTTTTGGCCCAGCTCTTCCATGAAAGGTTGGACAAATTGCTCATTGGCGACGACTGGAACGGGGCGCATCCCTTCTGGGGCAGTAATAGTGCGAGTCCACATGGCGATTCACAATGCACAATTTAGCATTCTGGCGACTGGATCACCTACTCGCTACCCACTTAATGGACATAGACCTTCCACAATTGACTTTGCAGTCTATAAAGGAATAGGTGATCGGCAGTTGAGCATCGTCGACTCTCTGGATTTGCCCTCAGACCACCTGCCACTAATAATCACAATTAGTATGCAGCCACAGCCATTCCCCACTAGGTTACGCCGCTAGGTTCGGATCTGGGAGTCTTTAGACGCGAGCTGAATTGCACTCTACATCCAGAAATAGAGCTCAATACAGCTGAAGATGTGGATTACGCAGCAAGTAAAATGCAAGAAGCTATAGTAGCAGCATCACTCCTTGCCGCTCCACCCGTTCGACGTACCCAACACTCCTCTGGGTACAATATTCACCTCTCTTTGGAAGCCCAGAATCTACTTCTGTACAAGCGTTGGGCAAGGAGACGCTGTATACGCACGCGGTCGGCTAACGCTAAAGCTATCTACAACCAAGCCACAAGGCAGCAGAAAGCTGAGTTGGTACAGCTTCAGAATAGGCGCATTAGTGGTGCACTGGAGCAAGCCGAATCACCAGGAAATGCTGAATTCCAGCTCTGGAAATACACGCGGAAAGTAAAGAGACAGCCTATCCGCCAACACCCTATACGCAGCACTTCAGACATCTGGCTCATGGGAGACGAACCACAATGTGAAGCCTTCGCCCACCACCTACAACAGCAGTTCACACCGGTGATAACCGCCGATCCCGCAGACATCGACGAAACTGAGGACGTCGTCCTTGAAGACGTCCAGATCACGCCATGCACAATGGAGGAAGTATATGAGCATATCAGGCGAGTGAAGATCAAATAATCTCCTGGAAATGATTTGATTGACGGCAGAGTACTTAGAGCGCTTCCAAACTCCACCATAGAATATCTAACTGTGCTGTACAACGCCATGTTCCGCATCCGTCACTTTCCAGCTTGCTGGAAGCGTGCCGTGATTGTGATGATCCCTAAACCTGGTAAACCCGTGGGCGAAATTGGTTCGTATAGACCAATTAGCCTGTTGCCAGTACTCTCTAAAGTATTTGAAAGGATACTACTTAGACGAGTACTGACAAGTGTGTCGCCGGGAAGCCATTCCAAACCATCAATTTGGCTTTAGAAGACAACACGGTACGGCGGAACAGGTACACAGAGTTGCGCATCACATTCTTGGCGCGTTCGAAGAAAAAATGTACTGCTCCGCCGTCTTTCTGGACGTCCAACAGGCTTTTGATCGCGTGTGGCACCTTGGACTGCTGCAGAAAGTGAGGACAGCACTAACAGCCCGATTCTTCACGCTGTTATCCTCATATTGACACGGCTATCATCTAGCGTGACACTTCTGCGCATGAAGCGTCCGCCTCTCTTCAGACGTTCCTGCAGTCATTTGGATGCTGGGCTAAAAGGTGGTTTATCACCATCAACTCACAAGAGTCCGTGCACACCACCTTTGCAACAACACGACTGTCCTGAGGTGTCATTGGGATCGCAAATCCAAAGTGCAACCAAGGTAAATTACCTGGGGTGTCACGCTCGATAGATGGCTGACCTTTAAGGTTCACGTCAGCGTGATTACGAAAAGATGCAAATTAAAGCTGCCAAAGATGGACTGGATGTTAAGAGCCTCTAGCAAGCTGTCGCCTAACAGCAAAGCCACCATATATAAGGCATCGTAGTGCCTATATTCACATACGGAATACCTATACAGGGCTCTGCGGCGTGGTCACCAGTAGACAAGATGCAAACTCTACAGAACAAAGCGCTCCGCAGATGAACAGGTGCCAGTTGGTACGTTTGTAATTCTGTGCTGCATAGGGATTAAAGAATCCCTACAGTCGCAGAACTTATTAGACGCCACAGCTCCAGGTACGCGGACAGACTTTCTGCGTACCCAAACCAGCTCGCATCCAATCTGGGAGCTAACGACAGCAGAAGGAGATTAAAAAGACTGCATCCCCTGGACCGTCGGGGAATTAATTAATCAAATAAATTAAGTTGTAAATACCGGCCTACTCGCCTAATAATAAGTTAAGGTTCATGATAAGTGATATATATATATATATATATATATATATATAAATAAATAAATAAATATATATATTTATATATATATTTATTTATTTATTTATTTGCAGCTTTCTGTCTTAAACTCTACAGCGCACTTATCATATATATATATATATAAAATATATATATATATATATATATATATATATATATATATATATATATAAACAAGTAAGGAAACTCTAGTCGGAGGTGCCCGACTAGGAAATACCCTGAACCCCGCCTATCGGCGGCTTTAAATGCACTTCAAAGTTTGTATATAATTTTAAATTAAATTAAAAAAAAAAGATTAAGTAACTTGCATAAAAAAAGTTTTGACGTCAGCTTAGAGAATCGAACCCGAGACTTTATGTCGGCGATCATCGCTTCTACCAACACAGCCGTTGCAATACATAAAAGTGAGATACCGAATACCTAAGTAAAGTTATTGAGCTACTGAGCTACTGCTACTGAGCTGCTGAACTTCTAATTCATCCCCAATTTGGGGTCTTTGTTGTCTTTGTTGTTTTTATAAATTCTTCGAATTTTCTAGAGCTTCTGCTGCAGTTTCCACGCGCGTGTGTACGTAAACGTTTGGTAAACGTTTCGTTTAATAACATAATGCATTTCATCTATTCATATGTATATTATATTGACTTTATTTAAGTTATATCAATGTTATTCTTATTTTATATATACAGTATATACATATGCATGTATGTATATTGCAAGCAACGCATACATACACACGCACACGCATACGCTCTGCTAACTGCGCAGTTTACTCAGCGACTTCGCTGCGCCAATATGAGCGTGTTATGGGAAACTAAATGCTTAATAACTTTATTTGTAGACCGAATTTTTTAATCAAACTTGCGCAGCGTAATTATATTATTCATATGTGTGCATGTGCAAAAGCACAAGTCTCTAGTATTTGAAATAAGTGTTTTGAAAATTTGAGCGAAGGGGGCATGGCATCCCAAACTTAACAAAAATCAAAATTGTATAAAAGTCCCATTAAGCTAAATACAAGATTTGGAGTCTTTAGCTATCAAGATATAGAAGATATAATTTTAAAACTGAAAATCGATTTCGTTTTTAATCGATTAAAAAAGAACGAGAAGAGTTATCGAATTTCTAAAACAAACTCAACCTGCGCGTGATATACACGAATCTATAAAAAAAAAGTTCAAGTCTCTAGCTATTATAGGTTCTGAGATCCACGCGTTCAAACATACGGACAGACGGACAGACGGACGGACGGACAGACGGACAGACAGACAGACGGACAGGGCTCAATCGACTCGGCTTGTCGTCCTGATCAAGAATATATATACATTATGGGGTCTGCCACGCCTCCTTTTGCCTGTTACATACATTTGGGCTGCAACAAAACCATTATACCCCGATTACCCATTTAAATGGGTTCAGGGTATAAAAGAGAAAAACAGAGCGGGAGAGAGCTACACTACAAACGAAATAAAGATAAGCGTGAGCGGGCGAAAGCGAACACACACACTAACCCGTATAAAAAAAGGTAGCAAAAAAGAAAAATGAAAGAATGGAAATACTAAAACAAAAAATTTTAATTTAGATATACACCGACCCTCACAAAACTTTATAAATAAAAACAAAAAACACAATGTTTAGAAGCACAAATCACGGCAGTATCAAACCAAAAATGCAATAATCACCAATATACAAATAATGTGTAAATATACAACAAATTAAAGAACAGAAATAATCAAAAGTACAGAGCACAAACAAAAACACGTCTTACTCTCACAAACTCACAACTCATTTACCTTTACTTTTATAATTTTATAATTTGGTAATTTTGAATTTGACTCACGTTTTTCGTCAAATTTCTTTTTATATAAAATAAATAAATAAATAATGGATAGGTAAATAATAAAAAACGTTATGATTTTTATTTATATTTTACCCATCTACTATAGGTATATACTGGGAATAGTCTGTGATCCGAACATGCATGTCTATTAAAAGTAAAAGCGAAAGAACTAACCTGCATGAATATAAAATGGGGTTAACTTTATTTTGTCAGAATAATGACTATTTTATATCGTCCTTATGGGCCACGCTCCCCTTAATGAGAACAGACGTTCCTAGGTCTGCTTGAACTACTTCTTCCGTGCATAAGGATGTTAGCTTGTTGGCTAATCTTTTATTGGTCTTTGTCAAAACTTTTTCCCCTACCTTGAATATCCTATTTTGTCGGATTGTTCCTATTCAGTTGTACTTGCTGGGCCTTATCAATTTTTGCTCTAATAACTTCCCTGAACTCGTCAGTTGAGGAATTTACTATTTCTATTGGTTTTTTGTCTGTTACTGAGTGAAGTGATTGGTTGTATTTTAGGGTTGCGTGTAGGAATATCTCGACTGTATCGTCGATGTTTTTCTCCAACTTAATGCATCAAGCGATTTCCGATAGCGTACTGTGGAATCCTTCCACTTGGCCATTAGAAATACTGTGCAGTGGTGAGGTGTTTACGATGTCGATATCAAAGTTGTTTTTTAACGATGACGTAATGATTTCGGAGTTAAATGCCGCTTCATTATCGCAGTGTACAACTTTAGTTTTCGGAAGGAAATTGGTGATTTGCATGATAAGGAATTTTATATCTGTAATAGTACATGACGCAATTGGTTGTACTATTGCAAGTTTAGAAAATTTATCTATACATGTCAGAAATTGTTTTTTGTCAGCGGAGAAGATACCAATGTGTAATCGTTCGCCAGGGTATGATGGTGTTGGTGTCTCTCCGAGAATCTGACTTTTCAGGTGCCTGTCATACTTGGCTTTGGTACACATTTTGCAGTTGGCTACAATCTGCGTAACTATTCTATTAATTTTAGGGAAATAATACTCTTCTAAAATCTACTTGACATTTTCCTATGCGGCTGTATGTGCCCGATTGCACTCTATTGTGTCAATTTCTACTTGTTCTGACTTGTTGATTATGCTGGTTACCATATTTTTACAGTGCCAAAACTTTGTTGACGGATAAGTTTTTACACGGCAATGTCCTTCACGTTAGTGAAGTTGACGTTGTCACAGTAATGGTGCTGTAGCTCTTCTGCTACGGATCCATATCTGATAGTACCATTCTCGGTATCTAAGGTAGCTCCTACCGGCGCTTGCATGTCGAAACCTATGATATCGTCAAATGGCTCCAAGAAATCTAACAAAAAGAATGAAGCTGATTTTTATACCCTGAACCCATTGAAAATGAGAAATCAGGGTATAATGTTTTTGTGGAAATGTATGTAACAGGCAGAAGGACGCATAGAGAATATATATATTAGTGATCAGCTCAACGAGTTGAGTCGATATTGGCCTGTCCGTCTGTCCGTCCTTCCGTCTGTATGAACGCAAGGATCTCGCAAACCACAAAAGCTTAAAATCTGAAATTTGAAATGTATACTAGTGAAAACCATACGTAATACTAGTTTGTTTTCTTTTTTTCGATAACTCATCCCGTTTCCGAATTTTCGATAAATTTTGATTTTGATGATATCGGAAACGGATTGAGTTACCGAAAAAAAACAAACTCGTATTGCGTATGGTATTCACGAGTATACATGTCAAATTTCATCACTAACTTGTGGTTTACGAGATCCCTGCGCTTATACAGATGGAAGAAAGGTGAGAGACGGACAGGGCAATATCAACTCAACTCGTCGAGTTGTACAAGAATATATATACTTTAAGGGATCTCCGAAGTCTCCTTCCCTACATACATTTCACAAAAACATTATACTCTAGTGTGTTATATGCCAAATAAGCATTTGCGCACCGGATTGTAGTTTATACAATATGTAAAGTGATCATATGCCCTAACTAAACGTTAGAGTATCAAGCGCATAAACATAGAGACACTTTGTCGCTTTGTTTACATAATATAACCACCGCCAAGTGCCGTAATATGATCAGCCGCTTATATGTGTACTGGCCTGCAGCGTGGGATCTGCAGCGTAAGGACTATGACGTTCTGACCATTCGGTCCCAAGCGCATTTCAATGTATATGCCTTCTGTATGTACATATAATAATATATACACATACATATGGCACGATATATATACTCCCATTCTGCCGTTGCTTTGAGCTATTGAACTATATACTCTCTTATGTACTTTAGGCTAAGTCAATAAGAAATAAAGACAGACCGATTCATTATGAATGAAGACGTCGCGAAAGACAGAAGTCGTTTTATTTATTCCTACATGGCGACCGTGACTCCTGCCTGCTCCGCCGCCGAGAAGGCCAGCAAGATCTTTACTCCTGCCTGCTCCGTCGACGACTCTAGCAAGACCAAGAAGTAGCTGGTTTCCATCATCGATAATAATAACATTATGAGGAAGCAGCCACAACTACTACAACACAGCAGTATCATCAGAAGGAGCTGAGGCAGCAGCAACAACACCAAAACAAACATACGGAAAAATCTGAGTGAGTAGAGGTTAATGATTGGGTAAAGCAAAAAACCGGTATAAGCGGTTTAAGAGTACGCTTAAAGAAAAGAAATGCAGAATAATAATAATAATAAAACTATTGCTTGCCACCAACCCACCATTACAAGCCGAGCTTGATCAAATTGATCAAGCTCAGAAAGAGAAACGCATAACAAACTCAACTCTACCACTCAATTTAAACAAATTAAAACAATTAATAACACTATAAACGCCAGGAAAAAAAAAACGGAAGTACTAGCCTGACGAAGCCAGCAAAGTAGTGCCCAAATGACTGCGAGGGACCGTTAAACAGCCCCTTCTGCCACTACACGTGCAGGCATTGCACGCCAGCCAAAGCGACCAGCACCAATCTAACAACAATACCAAACTACCAAAGGGACAAGTTGCCGACAGTGCTACAATGAGCACACATCGTGGAGCCGACAACGCTACATAGAGCGTACATCATCATATAAGAAAATGGTATATAAAAAAAAAAAAAAACATTTACTATATTTAAACTTTAGAAAAATATTGTAAGCGGAAGCGATAACTCCATTGCCCGCTAGAGTATGGCCCGTGAAGCCATACGACAAAATAGGTAGGAGATCATTGTTAAGCATTTAGAAGTTCAAAAATGTATCCTTAACTTTTGTGTAAAGTGGAACCTTTATATCTGTATATGTATCAAATTATTAAATCACGTTCCAACTACTAAATTTCGAGTTTGCCTTTAGTTCAGGCTTTTTTTCATTCTATGAACTTTCTGCTTCTTTCTTCGAATTGTCACACACGACCTTAGGATGACTCTTACTAACTTTTAATTCGTAATTTTTCTTTTTCACCTATTCATTTTTTGATTTTCTTGACTTCAAAGTGGGAGGCCATGAGTCAAAAGTCAAAGATAGCATAGCAGACGTAATTAGGCACCCAAATTCAGCTATTAATTGTACTAGGTACTCATAGCCTTAAATCTTATACTAAAAGCGTACCTGATATACAAAAGAACGCTCAGAAATCGACCTTAGTGGCGCCAATGAGCTAGATAAGGTTAAAAAAAAAATTTTTTTTGGCATGCATTCTTTACACAAAATACATGCAACTAGGTGTACTCTCATCGACTAATGGAGTGGAACGAAATAGCGTCCATTATTAAACTTGAACGTCTTGAGTTTGACAAATCGTTTAAGTGCCTAAATAAAAGTGCACCGATTTCAAACACAACGAAAGTAAAACACGTTCAATGTATGATAAAATCATATAATAACATTCGTGAGATAGTATATACTAATTCAAATAGATTAACGCAATTGCACGTAACGCAAGTAAACGATGTGTTAAAAAGATTAAGAGAAAATCTTAGATATATATCGGAAGGACATAGCCTACAACTATTTATTCCGAATATAGTTAACACACCAGCCAGATTTGATGAGTCGGTATTAATGGATATCGAGCCACAATCAAATCAATGAACAAAAACATTCAGTGGATATAGGAAACGAAGTAATCATGACGTCAACAGTAGAGAATGACCGTCAATATGTGCGACAAGTCTCAACTTCAATCCCTTAATTTGATGGTAATAAAATATCACTACAACGCTTTTTAACAGCGTTAAGAATCAATGATAGGACTAAAGAAGATCAAGAAGATATAGCCGTTGAAATCAAATCAAAGATAACCGGCACAATCCTTTATAAAGTGCAAAACGAGACAACAATTCAGGATATTATTAAGAAACTCAATGATAACGTTAAAGGAGATTCCTCTGATGTTATCAAAGCAAAATTACTAAGTATAAAGTAAAAGGGTAAAACAGCATCGCAATATACGACAGATATTGACAGTCTGCGCAAGCAGCTAGAAGCAGCATACATATACTGACGAAGGTTTAGACCCAGGAAATGCTGATAAATTTTCGACCACAGAGTCGATATCAGCCATTTTCAATTGTGAACATGAAAAGATGCGTATAATACTAGTAGCTGGCGATTTCAGTACTTTTAATGATGCAATGGGTAAATATATCCACTGCAGCACAGAGATTACTGAAAGCGGCTACACTGTCGTTTATTACAGAGGCAACGGAAGTCGCGGTAACCAAAGAGGTTACAATATCCGCGGTTTCAATAACTCAAACAGAGGTAATTACCAAAATAGAGGTAATTACCATTACAATCACAATAATAATAACAGAGGGAATAATAGAGGTCAAGATTTCTGAGTTTGTGAGAGTAAGATGTTTTTTTGTTTGCGCTCCGTACTTTTAATTATTTCTGTTCCTTAATTTGTTGTATATTTACACATTATTTGTATATTTGTGATTATTGCATTTTTAGCTTGATACTGCCGTGATTTGTGCTTCTAAACATTGTGTTTTTTGTTTTATTTACAATAGTTTTGTGGAGCGTCGGAGTATATCTAAATTGCAATTTTCGTTTTAGTATTTCTATTCTTTCGTTCTTCTTATTTGCTTTTCTGTTTTTTTTTTTTTACACGGGTTAGTGTGTGTGTTCGCTGTCGCTCGCTCACGCTTAGCTTTTTTACACGGGTTAGTGTGTGTGTTCACTGTCGGTCGCTCACGCTTAGCTTAGTGTTTTGTTTTTGTTTCTTGCGAAATTTATTTCGTTTGTAGTGCAGCTCTCTCCGGCTCTATTTTCTGTTTCTTCATCAACTGTTTATTCTTTTGATCTTTGTATTAGTTGTTATTTGTGATATTTGTTTCTCCCAATCACAGTCTATTATCTTTTATTTTTTTCTATCTTAATCTGTTTGTATTTTTGTTTTGATTATCTCCCCTACTTGCCATTATGATTTGCTGTAAGAAATCATGTACACTTCGGCATATCACTGATTCTGCACAAATGCCATTTGTTGGGTGCGGGTTGTGCGAGAATCTAATGCACATTTAATGTGCTGGCATCTCGGGGCGTGACTGTGATAGAGTCATGGCTGCTCCTAAAAGTGGGTGTGGTGGATTACGCTGGTCTTAGCCGGATTGTTTGGAAAAACAATTAAGTTTTTCCAAGATGTATCATTCAGTACGGGTTCAGTACTCAAATCTAAATAAATTTTCAAAACAGCTTGAAGAGGAACTAAAAGCTGGAGAAGAAATATTGAATCAGTATAATTTTGATTCTCCGCTAAATACAGTGATTTCTTTATCATTGCTAGTTCCACCATGCATACAATCAATTCCCATATCAGATTATTCAGTTGAAATATCTGTGTCTAGTATCATAATAGACACTCAAAATGCACCTACTAACAAAGTTGAAGTTTCTCCGAGGGTTGGTCAACTAAAAACAAGAATCAGACACCGTCTCCTACTCCTATATTACCACATTTATATGTTTGGTTCTCCTCGAAAGTAAGTTTTCTTATCTAGCCTTTCATCAGATACGACATGTGAGGCTGTGTCTGCTTTCATTGAAAGTAAAATGACGTCTAAAGTTTTTATCTCGAACTTTAATTTTGCGTCTCCTCGTGAAATTGCTTAATTTAAAATCAATGTATCAATTGAATTTATCGAAACTATATGTGATCCAAACTTTTGGCCACCCATGTAGTTGTGCATGAATCCAAACCTAAGATTCGGAATAGAATATCTGCAGTGTCTTTAAATCCGGTTTCGGTACAACCTTCATCTGAAGCTGTGTCAAAAAACTAATTTCCTTACCGTCTTTTTCGCAGCTATCTATTATTTATCAAAATATTATTTATCAAAATATTTAAAAATCTATTTCTGCATAGCTGTAGTGTCCAATCTGAACATATTGCCCTCACTGAAACATGGTTAAACCAAAATGTTTATAACAGTGAGGTTCTTTCAAATAATTTCACTATTTATAGACTTGATCGCTTGTTTCGTAGACGGGGTGATATTTTAATAGCTGTTAAATTCCATTTTCTCTCGGAATCTTTTACCTTCTCATCAATTCACAATGTGGAGATTATTGGATAGCTCTTCAATCTTTTTCCCTATACGCTACTTGTTCATATATCCCTCCATCTTCCGATTTACAAGTTTATAGTCATGATATATCTTGTATTAAAGAAATGTATGAATATGTTCAAGATAATGACTTATTTCTTGTCCTGGGTGATTTTAATATACCTAACACTTCTTGGGCCTCATATCCCAATTCGAATTATCTTATTCCAACATTTGATCATTATTTTTTTGATGAACAATTTAATCTTTCTGTGTATCAGATGAACTCAATTTCTAATCATTTGAATCGTTCTCTTGATCTTGTTTTTACTAATGATGACGCCAGCATTAATGTTTTAAGATCATCCCCCTTTTGTATACCTGAGGATTTATATAATCCAACACTAGACGTTTTAATACCTACTTATAGTCCACCAATTTTTACGCCCTCATCATCTAAAAAGCGTCGTTGTTTTAATAAATGTAATTTTGTGTTGCTTAATGATCTCATTAATGCAACAGATATAAAGGAGCCCTTATATGAGGCAGTTGATGTAAACTTATCAGTTTCCACATTCTACAATACTTTAAATGCTATTCTAGACAAGTGTGTTCCTATGTGTCTTCCTAAATCTTTTTCTAATAAACCTCCCTGGTTCACTTCGACTCTTTCAACTTTAAAAAATTTTAAATCTAATTGTTTTAAAAAGTTCAAAAAGTCGGGTTCGTCTCGTTGTTATGATAATTACCTTATACGCTGTAAAAGGCAGTTTGCTCGTGATCCCAAAAGATTTTATTCATTTGTAAATTTGAAGCGTAAATCTTCTGGGTTTCCATCCTCGTTTTTCCTAGGTTGTGACAGTACTTGCAATGATCAAGATACCCCAGATCTATTTGCAAAGTTCTTCCAATCCACTTATTCAACTGCCATTTCAGAAACCAATTCATTTCCAATTTTAAATTCTGAAATTAATGGAAATGCTCTTATGGTTTCCAATATTCTCCTTATTAAATACAACATGTCTGTTTTCACTACTCCTAACTGAATAGTAAATTTAAGGCGTCCAGCTAAAATGGTAAGAAAGCGAAGTCAATTTATTGAAATTTTTCGATAACTAGGAAGCGCGAAAAAAGAACAAACTCGTACTCCGTGTGGTATTCGCGAGTATACATGTCAAATTTCAATTGTATTAAATACACATGACACTAAATACATCATTAGGGGATTATTAGAGGTGTGGCAAATTGGTAAATTCGTCTCTAGGAATGTTTCGGAACTGGGTGCTGGGGTAGAATGTGTAACTCACAATCGGTGGCGCCTGACTTTATTTGTTTTCTAGTTGGGCTTCAATAGCGCTACTCTTAAAATATTGAATATTTTATTTACCATACTTTTAAAAGGCTCAATTCTAATTAATTCAAAGATCTGTTCACTCTGTGCCTGTTTGAGTTGGCTAATCTCAAGTATACTGGCATCCATTTCAAGCCTTTGGAAGAACTGACCTAAATCAAGATTTCCATTGGTAAACAGATCGCTAACATCAATTCTTGCTATAACTTTTCTTACATGTTTTAAAAAACATGTCTTATTTTTATACCAGGAACCCATTAAAAATGGGTAATCAGGGTATAATGGTTTTGTTGGGCCAGAAATGTAATTGGCCGAATGAGACGTGGCAGACCCCATCATCAGAATAACAAGCCGAGTAGATTGAGTCATGTCCGTTTGTCTGTCTGTCCAGAACCTATAATATCTAAAGACATAATACTTTTTTTGTAGGTTCATGGACATCACACGCAGATCGAGTTTTTTTAATTCGATAACTCTTATCGTTTTTTATCGATTAAAAACGAAAATAGATTTTCAGTTGTCAAATTATTTATTTTACATCTTTAAATTAGAGACTACAAATCTAGTATTGAGTTTAGGGGGACCTTTGTACAATTTTGATCTTGTTTGGCTTCAAATTTTTAGAAGATTATTAGAGAAATATTAAAGACAAGTGCTTTATAAATACACTCATATAAATGATATAATTACGATGTGCAAGTTCGATTAATAAAGTCGGTCTGCAAAATAATATATTAAGCATTAAGCATTTAATTTCCCATATCATACACATATTATATACGCGTTCCTTGCATTATACATACATACATACTGTATATATTTACATATATATGAAATAAGCATAACATAGATATAAAGTAAATACAATATATTGATAAAATCTATTATGTTATTAAACAAAACGTTTATTATCAAACGCACGTGGTAGCAGCAGCAGCAGTCATAATAGAATATTCTAAGAACAACAAAACAAAACAAAAATAAAAACAAAATGAAATTGGGGATGAATTTTAAGCAGAAGTTCAGTAGCTCAGTAGCTCAATAGCTTTACTTAGGCATTCGCTATCCAATACTCAAGTAGTGCAACGGCGGTGTTGGTAGAATCGGCGCTCGGCAGCATGGAAGCCCAGGTTCTGTTCTCAAGACCGCCGTCAAAAGTTAGGCGTTGATCAGAGTATTTCCTAGTAGGGCACCTTCGACTAGAGTTTCCTTATCATTTCGTTTCAATTAACAAGATCGGTACAAGTTCGGTACAATTAGCTTATATTTGATTTTGTTTCTTAAGTTATTTCATTTCTTTGAATAAGTAGAGTACGCTTCCTGATCATGCGTGATGAATATATATATTATAATAAAGTGACATCACCCAACGTTGCCACGTTCTTACTTTTTGTTTCTACATTAACATAACATAACATAACATTATAATTTACTTCCAAATTTTGATTATGAGGTGCAAATGCAGGTTAGTTAAACAACTTTACTCACTCTGGTATCCATATATCGACCACAAATTGTTTAATTAGTTCACGAAAGTTTGATTGGTTAAGCCGTAGATGAATTAATCGAACAAAGTTAAGAGCGCCCATCAGAGTAGAGCAGCAATTTTCCGTTATCATTATTATATCTCGAAAATTGTTAATCAAAAATGATGCTTGAAAGCAAATAGTAATGCAAACCGATACAATTATATACCAAGCCCATACATTGTATATCAATGCATAGAAAGAGTTTCGTATACCTGTCTTATGTTTCGGCAAAACACTTTCCAAAGGCCAAGACCCATTAAATTTTAACCATATGCACTGAAACGGCATGCGAAAATTACATCCGCGCACGGTAGTGCATTGAACATCATACTATTATGACTATTTTCAACTTTTGCCATTCGGATACCAGTCGCCTATTATTGGCCAAATAAACGAAAAATGTGGTGGGTATAATTTAAATTATAAACGATGTCATTAAGAGGTCCTTTGATGTATTGTTAATACAGGTATCTTATTAAGGATTAAAAAAAAAATACAAGTATAAACATTAAAGTTGTACATGAACCGAACGTATAATACAGTATAATTGATGGTCTCAAACAGTTGAATCTGTTTTGGTAAAGAAGTAAAAATTAGCATGCACTTAATTGTTCCAACCCAAATTTTTAAATTTTCTACACCGTAAATTAATAAAGGAGGTTAACATCAACTTTTTCGTTACATTTCGAAGTATCCAAGTATTGTCGACCGTACTTGAAAAATTGTAGGTGCACGCAAGAAAACTCGGAAGTACCGGGTACACCCTCAGGGAACATAAAATTCATATTTGGGTCACCAATTGATATACATCAGTAACTCAAATATTAAATTTTTAAACTTATAGACCTTTCCGTTTAGAAATACAATTTTTTGCGTATTGAATCTGATCGCCTTCTGAATTTTGCATTTAAAGCTCGTATCTAGTATAGAAATAAAAGCAGTTTAGTTTATCACAATCAAATAACATATTTGTAAAAAATAAGAGTACTGTTAAAAACAAAATTGCTTAGAGCTCCCATAAAACTATATACAAGATTTGGAGACTCTAACTTTAAAGATGAAATCTAAAAAATTGAATTTGGATCTTCGTTGTTAATCGATAATAAAACAAGTAAGGAAACTCTAGTCGGAGGTGCCCGACTAGGAAATACCATAAGCCCCGCCTATTGGCGGTTTTAAATGCACTTCAAAGTTTGCATATAATTATAAATTAAATTAAAAAATTAAAAAAAAAAAAATAAGTATCTTGCATAAAAAAGTTTTGACGGCTGCTTAGAGAATCGAACCCGGGTCTGCATGTCGGCGATCGACGCTTCTACCAATACAGCCGTTGCACTACACGAGAGCGAGATAGCGAATTCCTAAGTAAAGTTATTGAGCTACTGAGCTAATGAACTTCTGCTTAAAATTCATCCCTAATTTGTTTTTGTTGTTGCCGTTATGAATTCTTAGAATTTTCTAGATGCTTCTGCTGCTGTTAGCACGTGCGTGTGTACGTAAACGTTTGGTAAACGTTTTGCTTAATAACATAATATAATTGATCTATACATACATACATATGTATATGTCGCAGAGTCGTTTATTTCTGGTTGCTGGTCTGCCATATTGACTCACAAACTTTGAGGGTGAAGTGAATTCCAACCGGCGCATACAATTGTCTGAACGCAACTACTTCGCATTCTTCGATCAGGCACCGATCTACTTCTTTTTACACGCCAAGCTGGACTACACTCGGCGACAGCGCGAGAACGCCGTCGCCTCACTCGTACGGTACCTAGGCGCCATTCATATTCTACGTTGTAGTCAAATTCTAAGAATCATTGCACAATATCCCAAACTCATTGCACAGCTTGGTCTGGCAAGCACAGTGGTAAAACTATGTTCATAATGTGACAGACACGTACAGTGTCGAAAATACGTGCATTATGCGACACGGCCTTCCTGACAAAATACACGTCCTCGTGTGTTGTCTTAACTCAACCACATAAGTGACAACGCTTCAGGATTCAAAGGCTCTATGGATATTTCAATACATTTTTATTCGATATTCTTATTCATTATGTAACACAATTGAAATCAGTTTTAATTTCATTCTTATCATAGCATAATTACATTTTCGTAACATAATTTTAATTTAATAAATCAAAACATTCGTGTAATTTCTTTAACACATTTTTTTTTTTTTTTCAACCAAACAAATTTGTGTAGTTCCTTTTACACATACGAACTTATCATTTGTGTAATTCCTTCTATACATACGACCCCCGCCATAACATGTCTCTTCTGCTATGGTGCGGTCTTCAGTTATCATATTGGGCAACAGATGCAACTTCCATTGTGCTGTCTCTATCTTTACATAACTCATCGAGTATCTGATTATTTTGTATTGATTTTAAACAGTTATGAGAATACTTATACTTTCGATTACATGTTAAAGATTTTAGTAAATATCTGTCTCCATCCAATTCTTCAATTATCTCAAATGGCCCTTTAAATTTAGGATCAAGTTTAGTTTGATGACGTTCTTCGTTTTTGAGCAAAACGTGATCACCCACTTTGAAATTTACTATTTTAGCTTTATTTTTATCAAACCTATTTTTGTCGTATTTTGCTTGAGTTTCCATACTTTTTTTAGCCTCCTTTCTCAAATTTTCTGTCTACTTCATCATTTTTATCTTCGTTTATCGGCAAAAATCCAAAAGGTCGAGCTTCCTTACCAATCAATAATTCTCAAGGGCTAAACTTAGTCACACGATTAATCGTGCAATTCATTGCTAGCTGGACTTTAGCCAACGCATCCTGCCATGATCTCTGACTGGTTTCGACAGCAGTCAGCATACCTTTCAGGGTACTCAGGACCCGTTCTACCTGACCCTTTGCTCTACTGGCACCCGTAGCAATTAAATGTAGATTCATTTTTTGAGATGAGCAAAATTCGCGGAAATTTTTACTTGCGAAACTGCGTCCTTGATCTGCTATAATTCGAGTGGGTAAACCAAATAAAGATATGGCTGATTTTACAGCCTTAATGCAGCTTTCAGAATCTATATTTAGTGTGTGATAAAAATAAACAAACTTGGTGAGAGCATCTATAAGAAAGATGACATATTCCTTCAAATTATTTTTTCCACTCATTTTGCCTGTAATGTCAATGTATCGTATGCCATGGTATTTCTATTTTAGGAATAGGATGCAGCTCGACTTGCACTTTTCTCACAAGTGGCTTAGATACTTTACATGTGATGCAGTTTTCTACAAACCTACGCACATATTTGGACATATATTCCAACCAGCAATAACCATAGACCTTCTCGAGCGTCTTTTCCCAACCCAGATGCATTATAGCTTCATGGACGTGATTTATGACGGCCCATCGAAAAGCTCTTGGTATTACCGGCAAATATTTGGTCTTACTATTTCGCTGTATTTTCCTATGTAGTATTCCTTTTCGCAATTCATAGGTTTTGTCCATATTTCCTGGTAACTCATTACTTTTTAACTGTAAAATTATTTCTTGTATCTCGGAATCTTGCTGTTGTTCCGAAACCAACCAGTTGTCAGATACCTCCGTCAAATTGATTCGTAATTCAGGTATTTTATTCAGACTTTTATGTTGTTCAAGCACTGGATTCCGAGAGAGAAAGTCAACATGCGCCATTCGCTCGCCTTTTCTATATTCTATTTCGAAATCAAATGCCTGTAAAAACGCCCACAATCTATGCACCCTCGGTGTTAAATCTAGTTTTGTGCGACTGGCCTTTAATGAATTACAGTCAGTATAAACTATAAATTTACGTCCCTGCAAATAATGTCGGAAGTGTTTAATAGCATTTGCTACTTCTAACGTCTCCAGTTTGTATGAATGGTATTTAGATTACTGTAATACTCTACCACATGAGGTTTATTGTCAATTTTGTGTAACAGGATCGCTCCATACCCAATACAACTTCCATCTGTATGTAGCTCTATCGGGTATTGTGGATCGAATATGATGAAAACTGCCGTCTGAGTCAATATAGTTATTATTTTTGTTCGTATCTGTTCATGCACTGGTAACCAAACAAAGTCAGTGTTTTTCTTAGAGGTGAGAAGATACAGAGCTTTAAGTGTTTGGGAGAAATTTAACACAAATTGCCGAAAATAAGGAGCTAAACCATAAATTGTCTTTGCTGTGAAACATTTTGAGGTGGTGGTAATCCATTTTAAGCTTGAATTTTTCGTGAATTTCGACTGATTTCTCCATTGCTTAATTCAAATCGAAGATACTCTATTCTAGTTGTGAGAAAGGAGCACTTGGTGGCATTAAATGAAAATCCAGCCTTACTTAATGTCTCCGCAATCTAACTAGCGCATCTTCTTTGCTTTCTGCTATTATGAGAACATCATCAATATACACGATTGCATAAGTGTAAGCTAAAGCTCCTAACGCCCTCTGCTATTATGAGAACATCATCAATATACACGATTGCATAAGTGTAAGCTAAAGCTCCTAACGCCTTCATTATAGCCCGCTGGAACACAGATGGTGCGTTCTTGAACCGAACGGCATTGTCAAGAACTCGTATTGACCTTCTGGCGTCACAAATGCAGTTTGTTCGATTGAGTCCTCGTGAACTGGAATTTGATAAAAGCCGCTTGCTATATCAATGCACGAAAAATATTTAGCACCAAGAAGTCTGGCAATTTGGTCTGTGAAGAGGGGCAACGGGTATTTGTCAGCAACTGTATTGTCGTTTAGCATGCGATAGTCTACACACAGTCGATCGGTGCCATTTTTCTTCTTATCTAGCATCATGGGACTAGCGAAAGGTGAACAGCTTGGGCGAATAACTTGAGCTTTTAATAATTCGTCAACTTTACCCCGCACTTTGTTTTTCTCTTCTTCACTAAGCCTATATGGCAGCCGTTGTACTATTTTTTGCTGATCTATTAGTCTAATTTCCAAATGCCCTGTGGTGACCCTAGTCTTTAGTATTCCATCAATAAACCAATCTGAATAATATTTTAAAATATTTATCAAGGCTGCCTTAACAAGATCATCAAGTTCACTATTCGATTCTATGACATCTTCATAATTGGAAATTATTAACGCTTCTACTCTTTTGGTCTTGTAAAGTTGAAATTTGTCAGCGTCCATAGCTACGCCAAAGCCCTGACACTAAACTTATCGGCGACGCTTTCCTTAACCAAGGAGCATTCAGCTCCAGAGTCGAAGCAAAATGGAACGGACTCACCGGTTGAACTGCTTATTGTTCCTGATGGTGGAGCTACAGTATCGTCCTTTTGGACAAGCGGATGTGAAGTGTTCAAGCTCGTCGCACTTGAAACATTTGACAGTTGACCGGTCTTTTGATCCTTGCGTTGAACTTCCGTAGTGGCTTTTTCCTTGAATTGGTGTCCTCTGCCGAGCACGACATTCAGCATATTTATGCCCAGACTTTCCACAATAGTTGCATTTCACTTGAGAGAGATACTTAGACTTTTTACGCTCCGAGCCTGTTGTAGATGAGTCGTCATCTCGGTTCCGCTTGTTAAAAGTGTGCGCTTGTAGTTGTTGCATTTTATTTCGGGTTTTAATGTTGTTTGTAAAAACCCAGCGGAACAATTTGTCATCAATTTGTGCCATATGGGCCAGAGCTAGTAAAACCGCGATTTCCTCCAGATCATTAGATTTAAATTTTGACATTATTAAGGTGACAATCTGGCTGCCATATTCGGTGTAGCTTTCTCCAAACTTTGGTCGCCCGTTTAAAATTTTTATCAGTTTAGCCGCAGACGTTTCTATGTCAACAAAGCGTTACACGAAGAGTTCTTTGAATTGTGGCCATGTAATGCCAGCAAAGCATATTTGGGACAGCCATTGTGATGCGCTTCCCTCTAGCGCCTTACTCAAAGTTATCATCAGGATGCTTCCTTCGGGCATTTAATCAGCAAATATGAGATCCACTGTCGTACACCAAGCTGTGGCATCTGCTCCAGCTCCCTCAGGATTAAATTTTAGCAGAGTTACATGTTTTCCCTTTTCATCAGTTGCCGGAGCCCTTGGTGTCTGCATATTTTTAATGATCTCCAAAAGGTTGTTGTTTTGCACTTGTAAAGCTGCCAAGTATGCATCGGTGATATTTGTAGGCAAAGCAGATCCCACTTCTGATGTCGCAGAGTCGTTTATTTCTGGTTGCTGGTCTGCCATATTGACTCACAAACTTTGAGAGTGAAGTGAATTCCAACCAGCGCATACAATTGTCTGAACGCACCTACTTTGCATTCTCCGATCACGCACCGATCTACTTCTTTTTACACGCCAAGCTGGACTACACTCGGCGACAGCGCGAGAACGCCGTCGCCTCACTCGTACGGTACCTAGGCGCCATTCATATTCTACGTTGTAGTCAAATTCTAAGAATCATTGCACAATATCCCAAACTCATTGCACAGCTTGGTCTGGCAAGCACAGTGGTAAAACTATGTTCATAATGTGACAGACACGTACAGTGTCGAAAATACGTGCATTATGCGACACGGCCTTCCTGACAAAATACACGTCCTCGTTTTTCGTAACATAATTTTAATTTAATAAATCATAACATTCGTGTAATTCCTTTAACACATTTTTTGTTTTTTTTCAACCAAACAAATTTGTGTAGTTCCTTTTACACATACGAACTTATCATTTGTGTAATTCCTTCTATACATACGACCCCCGCCATAACATGTCTCTTCTGCTATGGTGCGGTCTTCAGTTATCATATTGGGCAACAGATGCAACTTCCATTGTGCTGTCTCTATCTTTACATAACTCATCGAGTATCTGATTATTTTGTATTGATTTTAAACAGTCATGAGAATACTTATACTTTCGATTATATGTTAAAGATTTTAGTAAATATCTGTCTCCATCCAATTCTTCAATTATCTCAAATGGCCCTTTAAATTTAGGATCAAGTTTAGTTTGATGACGTTCTTCGTTTTTGAGCAAAACGTGATCACCCACTTTGAAATTTACTATTTTAGCTTTATTTTTATCAAACCTATTTTTGTCGTATTTTGCTTGAGTTTCCATACTTTTTTTAGCCTCCTTTCTCAAATTTTCTGTCTACTTCATCATTTTTATCTTCGTTTATCGGGAAAAATCCAATAGGTCGAGCTTCCTTATCAATCAATAATTCTTAAGGGCTAAACTTAGTCACACGATTAATCGTGCAATTTATTGCTAGCTGGACTTTAGCCAACGCATCCTGCCATGATCTCTGACTGGTTTCGACAGCAGTCAGCATACCTTTCAGGGTACTCAGGACCCGTTCTACCTGACCCTTTGCTCTACTGGCACCCGTAGCAATTAAATGTAGATTCATTTTTTGAGATGAGCAAAATTCGCGGAAATTTTTACTTGCGAAACTGCGTCCGTGATCTGCTATAATTCGAGTGGGTAAACCAAATAAAGATATGGCTGATTTTACAGCCTTAATGCAGCTTTCAGAATCTATATTTAGTGTGTGATAAAAATAAACAAACTTGGTGAAAGCATCTATAAGAAAGATGACATATTCCTTCAAATTATTTTTTCCACTCATTTTACCTGTAATGTCAATATGTATCGTATGCCATGGTATTTCTATTTTAGGAATAGGATGCAGCTCGACTTGCACTTTTCCCACAAGTGGCTTAGATACTTTACATGTGATGCAGTTTTCTACAAACCTACGCACATATTTGGACATATATTCCAACCAGCAATAACCATAGACCTTCTCGAGCGTCTTTTCCCAACCCAGATGCATTATAGCTTCATGGACGTGATTTATGACGGCCCATCGAAAAGCTCTTGGTATTACCGGCAAATATTTGGTCTTACTATTTCGCTGTATTTTCCTATGTAGTATTCCTTTTCGCAATTCATAGGTTTTGTCCATATTTCCTGGTAACTCATTACTTTTTAACTGTAAAATTATTTCTTGTATCTCGGAATCTTGCTGTTGTTCCGAAACCAACCAGTTGTCAGATACCTCCGTCAAATTGATTCGTAATTCAAGTATTTTATTCAGACTTTTATGTTGTTTAAGCACTGGATTCCGAGAGAGAAAGTCAACATGCGCCATTCGCTCGCCTTTTCTATATTCTATTTCGAAATCAAATGCCTGTAAAAACGCCCACAATCTATGCACCCTCGGTGTTAAATCTAGTTTTGTGCGACTGGCCTTTAATGAATTACAGTCAGTATAAACTATAAATTTACGTCCCTGCAAATAATGTCGGAAGTGTTTAATAGCATTTGCTACTTCTAACATCTCCAGTTTGTATGAATGGTATTTAGATTACTGTAATACTCTACCACATGAGGTTTATTGTCAATTTTGTGTAACAGGATCGCTCCATACCCAATACAACTTGCGTCTGTATGTAGCTCTATCGGGTATTGTGGATCGAATATGATGAAAACTGCCGTCTGAGTCAATATAGTTATTATTTTTGTTCGTATCTGTTCATGCACTGGGAACCAAACAAAGTCAGTGTTTTTCTTAGAGGTGAGAAGATACAGAGCTTTAAGTGTTTGGGAGAAATTTAACACAAATTGCCGAAAATAAGGAGCTAAACCATAAATTGTCTTTGCTGTGAAACATTTTGAGGTGGTGGTAATCCATTTTAAGCTTGAATTTTTCGTGAATTTCGACTGATTTCTCCATTGCTTAATTCAAATCGAAGATACTCTATTCTAGTTGTGAGAAAGGAGCACTTGGTGGCATTAAATGAAAATCCAGCCTTACTTAATGTCTCCGCAATCTAACTAGCGCATCTTCTTTGCTTTCTGCTATTATGAGAACATCATCAATATACACGATTGCATAAGTGTAAGCTAAAGCTCCTAACGCCCTCTGCTATTATGAGAACATCATCAATATACACGATTGCATAAGTGTAAGCTAAAGCTCCTAACGCCTTCATTATAGCCCGCTGGAACACAGATGGTGCGTTCTTGAACCGAACGGCATTGTCAAGAACTCGTATTGACCTTCTGGCGTCACAAATGCAGTTTGTTCGATTGAGTCCTCGTGAACTGGAATTTGATAAAAGCCGCTTGCTATATCAATGCACGAAAAATATTTAGCACCACGAAGTCTGGCAATTTGGTCTGTGAAGAGGGGCAACGGGTATTTGTCAGCAACTGTATTGTCGTTTAGCATGCGATAGTCTACACACAGTCGATCGGTGCCATTTTTCTTCTTATCTAGCATCATGGGACTAGCGAAAGGTGAACAGCTTGGGCGAATAACTTGAGCTTTTAATAATTCGTCAACTTTACCCCGCACTTTGTTTTTCTCTTCTTCACTAAGCCTATATGGCAGCCGTTGTACTATTTTTTGCTGATCTATTAGTCTAATTTCCAAATGCCCTGTGGTGACCCTAGTCTTTAGTATTCCATCAATAAACCAATCTGAATAATATTTTAAAATATTTATCAAGGCTGCCTTAACAAGATCATCAAGTTCACTATTCGATTCTATGACATCTTCATAATTGGAAATTATTAACGCTTCTACTCTTTTGGTCTTGTAAAGTTGAAATTTGTCAGCGTCCATAGCTACGCCAAAGCCCTGACACTAAACTTATCGGCGACGCTTTCCTTAACCAAGGAGCATTCAGCTCCAGAGTCGAAGCAAAATGGAACGGACTCACCGGTTGAACTGCTTATTGTTCCTGATGGTGGAGCTACAGTATTGTCCTTTTGGAAGTGTTCAAGCTCGTCGCATTTGAAACATTTGACAGTTGACCGGTCTTTTGATCCTTGCGTTGAACTTCCGTAGTGGCTTTTTCCTTGAATTGGTGTCCTCTGCCGAGCACGACATTCAGCATATTTATGCCCAGACTTTCCACAATAGTTGCATTTCACTTGAGAGAGATACTTAGACTTTTTACGCTCCGAGCCTGTTGTAGATGAGTCGTCATCTCGGTTCCGCTTGTTAAAAGTGTGCGCTTGTAGTTGTTGCATTTTATTTCGGGTTTTAATGTTGTTTGTAAAAACCCAGCGGAACAATTTGTCATCAATTTGTGCCATATGGGCCAGAGCTAGTAAAACCGCGATTTCCTCCAGATCATTAGATTTAAATTTTGACATTATTAAGGTGACAATCTGGCTGCCATATTCGGTGTAGCTTTCTCCAAACTTTGGTCGCCCGTTTAAAATTTTTATCAGTTTAGCCGCAGACGTTTCTATGTCAACAAAGCGTTACACGAAGAGTTCTTTGAATTGTGGCCATGTAATGCCAGCAAAGCATATTTGGGACAGCCATTGTGATGCGCTTCCCTCTAGCGCCTTACTCAAAGTTATCATCAGGATGTTTCCTTCGGGCATTTAATCAGCAAATATGAGATCCACTGTCGTACACCAAGCTGTGGCATCTGCTCCAGCTCCCTCAGGATTACATTTTAGCAGAGTTACATGTTTTCCCTTTTCATCAGTTGCCGGAGCCCTTGGTGTCTGCATATTTTTAATGATCTCCAAAAGGTTGTTGTTTTGCACTTGTAAAGCTGCCAAGTATACATCGGTGATATTTGTAGGCAAAGCAGATCCCACTTCTGATGTCGCAGAGTCGTTTATTTCTGGTTGCTGGTCTGCCATATTGACTCACAAACTTTGAGAGTGAAGTGAATTCCAACCAGCGCATACAATTGTCTGAACGCACCTACTTTGCATTCTCCGATCACGCACCGATCTACTTCTTTTTACACGCCAAGCTGGACTACACTCGGCGACAGCGCGAGAACGCCGTCGCCTCACTCGTACGGTACCTAGGCGCCATTCATATTCTACGTTGTAGTCAAATTCTAAGAATCATTGCACAATATCCCAAACTCATTGCACAGCTTGGTCTGGCAAGCACAGTGGTAAAACTATGTTCATAATGTGACAGACACGTACAGTGTCGAAAATACGTGCATTATGCGACACGGCCTTCCTGACAAAATACACGTCCTCGTGTGTTGTCTTAACTCAACCACATAAGTGACAACGCTTCAGGATTCAAAGGCTCTATGGATATTTCAATACATTTTTATTCGATATTCTTATTCATTATGTAACACAATTGAAATCAGTTTTAATTTCATTCTTATCATAGCATAATTACATTTTCGTAACATAATTTTAATTTAATAAATCAAAACATTCGTGTAATTCCTTTAACACATTTTTTTTTTTTTTTCAACCAAACAAATTTGTGTAGTTCCTTTTACACATACGAACTTATCATTTGTGTAATTCCTTCTATACATACGACCCCCGCCATAACATGTCTCTTCTGCTACTGCAACTTCCATTGTGCTGTCTCTATCTTTACATAACTCATCGAGTATCTGATTATTTTGTATTGATTTTAAACAGTCATGAGAATACTTATACTTTCGATTACATGTTAAAGATTTTAGTAAATATCTGTCTCCATCCAATTCTTCAATTATCTCAAATGGCCCTTTAAATTTAGGATCAAGTTTAGTTTGATGACGTTCTTCGTTTTTGAGCAAAACGTGATCACCCACTTTGAAATTTACTATTTGAGCTTTATTTTTATCAAACCTATTTTTGTCGTATTTTGCTTGAGTTTCCATACTTTTTTTAGCCTCCTTTCTCAAATTTTCTTTGTCTACTTCATCATTTTTATCTTCGTTTATCGGCAAAAATCCAAAAGGTCGAGCTTCCTTACCAATCAATAATTCTCAAGGGCTAAACTTAGTCACACGATTAATCGTGCAATTCATTGCTAGCTGGATTTTAGCCAACGCATCCTGCCATGATCTCTGACTGGTTTCGACAGCAGTCAGCATACCTTTCAGGGTACTCAGGACCCGTTCTACCTGACCGTTTGCTCTACTGGCACCCGTAGCAATTAAATGTAGATTTATTTTTTGAGATGAGCAAAATTCGCGGAAATTTTTACTTGCGAAACTGCGTCCTTGATCTGCTATAATTCGAGTGGGTAAACCAAATAAAGATATGGCTGATTTTACAGCCTTAATGCAGCTTTCAGAATCTATATTTAGTGTGTGATAAAAATAAACAAACTTGGTGAAAGCATCTATAAGAACGATGACATATTCCTTCAAATTATTTTTTCCACTCATTTTGCCTGTAATGTCAATATGTATCGTATGCCATGGTATTTCTATTTTAGGAATAGGATGCAGCTCGACTTGCACTTTTCCCACAAGTGGCTTAGATACTTTACATGTGATGCAGTTTTCTACAAACCTACGCACATATTTGGACATATATTCCAACCAGCAATAACCATAGACCTTCTCGAGCGTCTTTTCCCAACCCAGATGTATTATAGCTTCATGGACGTGATTTATGACGGCCCATCGAAAAGCTCTTGGTATTACCGGCAAACATTTGGTCTTACTATTTCGCTGTATTTTCGTATGTAGTATTCCTTTTCGCAATTCATAGGTTTTGTCCATATTTCCTGGTAACTCATTACTTTTTAACTGTAAAATTATTTCTTGTATCTCGGAATCTTGCTGTTGTTCCGAAACCAACCAGTTGTCAGATACCTCCGTCAAATTGATTCGTAATTCAGGTATTTTATTCAGACTTTTATGTTGTTCAAGCACTGGATTCCGAGAGAGAAAGTCAACATGCGCCATTCGCTCGCCTTTTTCAAATGCCTGTAAAAACGCCCACAATCTATGCACCCTCGGTGTTAAATCTAGTTTTGTGCGACTGGCCTAAACTATAAATTTACGTCCCTGCAAATAATGTCGGAAGTGTTTAATAGCATTTGCTACTTCTAACGTCTCCAGTTTGTATGAATGGTATTTAGATTACTGTAATACTCTACCACATGAGGTTTATTGTCAATTTTGTGTAACAGGATCGCTCCATACCCAATACAACTTGCGTCTGTATGTAGCTCTATCGGGTATTGTGGATCGAATATGATGAAAACTGCCGTCTGAGTCAATATAGTTATTATTTTTGTTCGTATCTGTTCATGCACTGGTAACCAAACAAAGTCAGTGTTTTTCTTAGAGGTGAGAAGATACAGAGCTTTAAGTGTTTGGGAGAAATTTAACACAAATTGCCGAAAATAAGAAGCTAAACCATAAATTGTCTTTGCTGTGAAACATTTTGAGGTGGTGGTAATCCATTTTAAGCTTGAATTTTTCGTGAATTTCGACTGATTTCTCCATTGCTTAATTCAAATCGAAGATACTCTATTCTAGTTGTGAGAGAGGAGCACTTGGTGGCATTAAATGAAAATCCAGCCTTACTTAATGTCTCCGCAATCTAACTAGCGCATCTTCTTTGCTTTCTGCTATTATGAGAACATCATCAATATACACGATTGCATAAGTGTAAGCTAAAGCTCCTAACACCCTCTGCTATTATGAGAACATCATCAATATACACGATTGCATAAGTGTAAGCTAAAGCTCCTAACGCCTTCATTATAGCCCGCTGGAACACAGATGGTGCGTTCTTGAACCGAACGGCATTGTCAAGAACTCGTATTGACCTTCTGGCGTCACAAATGCAGTTTGTTCGATTGAGTCCTCGTGAACTGGAATTTGATAAAAGCCGCTTGCTATATCAATGCACGAAAAATATTTAGCACCACGAAGTCTGGCAATTTGGTCTGTGAAGAGGGGCAACGGGTATTTGTCAGCAACTGTATTGTCGTTTAGCATGCGATAGTCTACACACAGTCGATCGGTGCCATTTTTCTTCTTATCTAGCATCATGGGACTAGCGAAAGGTGAAGAGCTTGGGCGAATAACTTGAGCTTTTAATAATTCGTCAACTTTACCCCGCACTTTGTTTTTCTCTTCTTCACTAAGCCTATATGGCAGCCGTTGTACTATTTTTTGCTGATCTATTAGTCTAATTTCCAAATGCCCTGTGGTGACCCTAGTCTTTAGTATTCCATCAATAAACCAATCTGAATAATATTTTAAAATATTTATCAAGGCTGCCTTAACAAGATCATCAAGTTCACTATTCGATTCTATGACATCTTCATAATTGGAAATTATTAACGCTTCTACTCTTTTGGTCTTGTAAAGTTGAAATTTGTCAGCGTCCATAGCTACGCCAAAGCCCTGACACTAAACTTATCGGCGACGCTTTCCTTAACCAAGGAGCATTCAGCTCCAGAGTCGAAGCAAAATGGAACGGACTCACCGGTTGAACTGCTTATTGTTCCTGATGGTGGAGCTACAGTATCGTCCTTTGAACAAGCGGATGTGAAGTGTTCAAGCTCGTCGCATTTGAAACATTTGACAGTTGACCGGTCTTTTGATCCTTGCGTTGAACTTCCGTAGTGGCTTTTTCCTTGAATTGGTGTCCTCTGCCGAGCACGACATTCAGCATATTTATGCCCAGACTTTCCACAATAGTTGCATTTCACTTGAGAGAGATACTTAGACTTTTTACGCTCCGAGCCTGTTGTAGATGAGTCGTCATCTCGGTTCCGCTTGTTAAAAGTGTGCGCTTGTAGTTGTTGCATTTTATTTCGGGTTTTAATATTGTTTGTAAAAACCCAGCGGGACAATTTGTCATCAATTTGTGCCATATGGGCCAGAGCTAGTAAAACCGCGATTTCCTCCAGATCATTAGATTTAAATTTTGACATTATTAAGGTGACAATCCGGCTGCCATATTCGGTGTAGCTTTCTCCAAACTTTGGTCGCCCGTTCAAAATTTTTATCAGTTTAGCCGCAGACGTTTCTATGTCAACAAAGCGTTACACGAAGAGTTCTTTGAATTGTGGCCATGTAATGCCAGCAAAGCATATTTGGGACAGCCATTGTGATGCGCTTCCCTCTAGCGCCTTACTCAAAGTTATCATCAGGATGCTTCCTTCGGGCATTTAATCAGCAAATATGAGATCCACTGTCGTACACCAAGCTGTGGCATCTGCTCCAGCTCCCTCAGGATTAAATTTTAGCAGAGTTACATGTTTTCCCTTTTCATCAGTTGCCGGAGCCCTTGGTGTCTGCATATTTTTAATGATCTCCAAAAGGTTGTTGTTTTGCACTTGTAAAGCTGCCAAGTATGCATCGGTGATATTTGTAGGCAAAGCAGATCCCACTTCTGATGTCGCAGAGTCGTTTATTTCTGGTTGCTGGTCTGCCATATTGACTCACAAACTTTGAGAGTGAAGTGAATTCCAACCGGCGCATACAATTGTCTGAACGCAACTACTTCGCATTCTCCGATCACGCACCGATCTAGTTCTTTTTACACGCCAAGCTGGACTACACTCGGCGACAGCGCGAGAACGCCGTCGCCTCACTCGTACGGTACCTAGGCGCCAGTCATATTCTACGTTGTAGTCAAATTCTAAGAATCATTGCACAATATCCCAAACTCATTGCACAGCTTGGTCAGGCAAGCACAGTGGTCAAACTATGTTCATAATGTGACAGACACGTACAGTGTCCAAAATACGTCCATTATGCGACATATATTTTATTGACTTTATTTAAATTATATCAATGTTATTCTTATTTTATATATGTGTATGTAAATATATACAGTATGTACATACATACATATGTACATGTAAATTGCAAGCAATGCATACATACACACGGACACGCATACGCTCTGCTAACTGCGCAGTTTACTCAGCGACTGCGCTGCGCCAATATGTGCATGTTATTGGAAATTAAATGCTTAAGAACTTTTTTTTGTAGACCGTCTTTCTTAATCAAACTTGCGCAGCGTAATTATATCATTCATATGCGTGCGTGTGCAAAAGCACAAGTCTCTAGTATTTGAAATAAGTGTTTTGAAAATTTGGGCGATGGGGGCGTGGCATCCAAAATTTAACAAAAATCAAAATTGTATACAGGTCCCATTAAGCTAAATACAACGTATGGAGTCTCTACCTATAAAGATGTAGAAGATATATTTAAACTGAAAATCGATTTCGTTTTTAATCGATAAAAAAAACGAGAAGAGTTATCGAACTTCTAAAACAAACTCGACCTGCGCGTGATATACACGAATCTATAAAAAAAATTGAAGTCTCTAGCTATTATAGGTTCTGAGATCCACGCGTTCAAACATACGGGCAGACGGACAGACAGACAGACGGACAGAGCTCAATCGACTTGGCTTGTCGTCCTGATCAAGAATATATATACTTTATGGGGTCTGCCACGCCATACCATAAATTTGGGCTGCAACAAAACCATTATACCCTCATTACCCATTTTTAATGGGTTCAGGGTATAAAAAGGCGAAGCATCGACAATGCTAAAACTGACTTTGTTACGACGCTGCATAACGGACAACGGCGCCAACCACATCGGCGATATTGATTTCTGAAGATTGTAATACATACAAGTCAAAATAACATTATTTTGAATCAGAAGACGAAGATATTATTCTGCAGCAAGTTAATTCAATTAAAATATACAATAATACAATGATTAAAATATACTCGACAAGCGGCAACAAAATATTGAAGATTCTTCAAGCAAATCTACACCGCAGCAAAACTGCAGACGCGCTCTTGACTCAGATCGTAACGGAGTACGGTATCGATGTAGTGATCATAAGTGAGCAATATAAACAAAAAGACAATGGAGTTTGGCTAGAAGATGTAACGAAAACTGCGGCATTGTGGATACCTAGGGGCTCTGGTCTGCCTCTACAAGAAAGTAAACGGGGAAACTGCTAAGTCTACGCACGTTTCAAAGACGTAGCAGTGGTCAGATGCTACTTGACACCTAGTGACGACATAAGTACTTTTCAAAGAAAGCTAGACGCGATCGAGGATATGCTCGTTGACCGACTGCAACCCTTCATAGTGGCAGGCGACTTCAACGCAAGAGCAGTAGACTGGGGGATGACGTTAACCAACTCCAGAGGACGGAGAATTATGGACTTAGCCGCTCGCCCCAGACTAGTTGTGGTAAATCAAGGAACCAGACCTACCTTTAATAGGCCTGGATGCGAAGGTACAATTCCAGATATAACCCTTGGATCCGAACATATCGTAGATCGGATCAATGACTGGAAAATACTTGACGATTTTACTGGCAGTGACCATGAGTACATCTGATACAGCTTCCAAAGAAAATAAGAGTAGGCAAACCCCCCTCCCATAGATGGGATATAAGCAGACTTGACTCGGAGAAATTACTGTTAGAAATAGACAGACGGGAGCGACAATTCGACGGTACCTTAAATACAAAAGAAGTAGTCGAATATAGTTTAAAAGCTATTGACACAGCATGACACGGCATTTCGATGCCAAAAACGCACAAAAAATATGGAGGCAGACGGCAGGCGTACTGGTGGAACCACGAAATCGCGGAAAAAAGAAAAGTGTGCATTCAGTGATAGCGTCTAAGAATGCGAGGAAGGAGCTATCGGTTGCTATCACACGAAGTAAAAACGAAAAGAGCTCTGCAAAGATGTTAACAGGGATCCTTGGGGGCTCGGCTACAAAATTGTAATGAAGAAGCTGAGGAACTACGGAGCAGCACCAATCGTGGAGGACGAAACAATGGATCATATAGTGAGGACACTATTTCCAGCAAACATCCACGAAACGCATGAGCGGGCTCCTGTAGTTCATCACTGCTCAGCCCCGCTATTTTCTGAAGAGGAACTTAAGATTGCATGAAGAATAACAAGGCCCCGGGACCAGATAACATACCAGCGGAAATACTAAAGGTGATAGCAACAGGGCGGCCTTCTTTTCTTCTTAGAATGTATAACGCATGCCTAGAAGAAAGATTATTTCCAGAAGCAGAAGGAGCAGGGACTGGTGCTCATTAGCAAAGGCAAAGGCGACCCCAATACACCATCGACATACCGGCCATTGTGTATGTTAAACACAGCTGGGAAGCTGTTAGAGAAGGTTTTAAAGCCCAGACTGCTAGCAGTGGTAGAGGCTGCTGAAGGCTTCAGCCCTAGACAGCATGGGTTTAGAGCAGGTAAATCCACAATGGGAGCTATAGACGAAGTGGTACAAGCTGCCAGAGCGACGCAAACAGGAAACGCATACTCGCGACTAGTGGTTCTATTAGTAACGCTTGATGTCAAAAACACATTTAATAGCGTTAGGTGGGCTGATATCATATCACTCAATGACTCAATGGAGCACCGTTTCCACATACCGGAATGTTTGATGGGTATGGTCAGGAGCTACTTGCATGACCGAGTACTCCTATACGCTACACAGACTGGTATTAAACGGTACAGAGTGACCGGCGGAGCTGCACAGGTTTCGGTCCTTGGACCAGATCTGTGGAATATCAGCTACGACGACATTCTAAGACTAGAACTGCCTGAAGAAACTTTCCTTATTGGATATGTTGACGATATTGCGGCGGTCATTACCGCGAGAAATACCGTAGAGGCAAAAAAGGCTTACCCAAGTCATGATCCGCACGCAGACATGGCTCAGTTCGCGAGGCTTGGAACTTGCTACCCATAAAACAGAGTTACCTCTGTTTACGGGGAAGCATTATCCAAACGAAATTGAGATGCGAGTAAGTGGTAAGTTACTAAAGTCTCAGAGGATAGTAAATCTAGATTAAATAGTAAATTAACATTCTGGGGGCAGCTTCAGCATGCCAAGCGAAAAACAGCGGACGTTGACGGACCGACTGCAGGGAAACGAAAGCTTTTATTGAAAACCACTAACGCGATACTACTGTATGGTAGTGAAGTGTGGGCCGACGGTGAATCGTCTTTTTATCTGACACAAATGCTCTCTGGACATAGTTACTTCCGAAAGTACCTAAATAAAATGGGGAAAACTGTCGAATCCAGCTGTATTTACTGTGAAAATGCAATGGATGACGCAGAGCACACGTTTTTTGACTGCGAAAGTGGTCAGAAGAACGTATTGACATGGCAGAAACTGTCGGTGAAGTCAAAGAAGAGACTGTTGTAAAGCAGATGTGCAATAGCATAGATGCTTGGAAAAGAGTTTGTGACTTCGCCAAAAAGATTCTGCGGCTGAAAAAGTGGGACCTGGACGTAGCAACACGGATGGCAATGATCAGATAGAGCATATACTCCACCTTGAAGGTTAATGCGGGATATTTCCTGGTTCCAAGGTGGAATGATAGCCCTTGAATTAAGGAGGTTTTTTAGTCGGTAATCATTATGACAGTCCTCCGACACACCAGTCATAGTGACGACATGACTGACGGTGCATAAAGCATTTTTACCTACCTCAGCCACAAACCAAAGAAAAAAAATATACAATGAAGCGTTGCACGGAATTGACGGGAGCTTTCACTATACATATATATATATATGCCGTTCACCTGCGTATATTTGCCAAACTACAAGTATTTGAATTACGATTTTTGCAAATTTAGGCCGAAGAGGGTGTGACATCTAAATACAACAACATGTCTGTTTTTTTCTACTCCTAACTGGACAGTAAATTTGAAGTCTACAGCTGAAATGGTACACATAAAACGAAATCAATTTATCGAAATTTATCGATAATTAGAAAGCGGGATGAGTTATCGAAAAAAACAACAACCTCGTACTCCGTGTGGTATTCGCAAGTATACATGTCAAATTTCATTTTATTTAAAAAACTTTCATTGACTAGGGAAGCAAATTCTAATAAATTCGTAGAGGTTGATCGATTCTGAACAAGCCATGCTGCAATGGTGAAATAATAGATTAACAAAAGTGTTACAAATTAGAAGTTATAATTTTTTTAAATATGTAACTTCGAAATAGCAGAAAGCTTAGCAATGCAATTGAAGGGAATACCGAGCTATCAAGGGACAAATTAAACAGTTTTATTAAAGGTGACCACAAAGAAGCACAGCATTCTTTAATCACACAACTAGGAATACCATCCGCCCCCGGAGAGAACGACGATTTAAACGTATGCAGCGGATAAAGAGATAAAGAGAGAGACAGGAGAAATATTAAAAACGATAATGGCATTTCCATTAATTTTAGAATTTAAAATTGGAAATGAATTGGTTTCTGGAATGACAGTTGAGTAAGTGGATTGGAATAACTTTGCAAATAGATCTGAGCTATCTTGATCATGAAAAATTTTGCCGCAACCTAGGAAAAACGAGGATGGAAACCCAGAAGATTTACGCTTCAAATTTACAAATGAATAAAATCTTTTGGGATCACGAGCAAACTGCCTTTTACAGCGTATAAGGTAATTCTCATAACAACGAGAATTTAAAATATTGAAATCGGCCTCAACTAAGAAGTATTTAGAGCAGTCAACGACCGAACCCGACTTTTTAAACTTTTTAAAACATTTAGATTTAATCTTTTTTAAAGTTAAAAGAGTCGAAGCGAACTAGGGAGGTTTATTAGGGAAAGATTTAGGAAGACATATAGGATCATATAGCAACTTGTCTAGAATATCATTTAAAGTACTGTAGAATGTTGAAACTGCTAAGTTTACATCAACTGTCTCATATAAAGCAGACCAATCTGTTGCATTAATGAGATCATTAAGCAAAACAAAATTACATTTATTAAAACAGCAACGCTTTTTAGACGGTGAGGGCTTAAAAATTGGTAGACTATAAGTAGGTATTAAAAACTCTAGTGTTGGATGATATAAATCCTCAGGTATACAAAAGGGGGATGATCTTAAAACATGTAGCGTCATCATTAGTAAAAATAAGGTCGCCACAGCAGAAATTGTATCAGGACCGTATTCAATCGGTTCAGAAGCAATTTCTTCTTTTTGCCTTGCGCAATCTAAACTGGGATGGTAACCTTCGTCTACCGTCTTATCATAGTAGGCTTCTTCTTTTGAATCTTCCATCGTTAATCAATCGTAGTATAGTCTTGGGTATTACTTTTCTACATAAGTTAATTAACGGTAGTATTGATTCGCTTTCTCTTCTATTTTAAGTCAACTTCCTAGTTCCTTCCCGTGCTTCTCATTACTTCTGTCCTCTTTATTTACCTATATGTAACTGTAACTATTCCTTGTACAGTGCATTTCGTGTTCTATGTACTAAGTACAATACTTATTTTCATGTATTTAGTTCTGAACTCTCTCTTTCCTTAATAAAATCTTCTCTTTTAGCATATTTCAGAGAAATCACACACACACCACAGTTGTGAATTGCACCTATGCAATTCTCCTTACTTGTGTAGTGATTTCTCTTATCGTATTTTACTTTTTAAGATTTTTATTTTTTCTTATATTTTTATAACCTTTTTTTAACTTCTTCTATCTTGCTTAGTTTCAATGATATCACTAACCATATATGGCTGTGATTTGGTGCATAGCTCGTCGGTCCGGCAAATAAAACACCCCCATCGGGTTGGTGATATCATTGCTATATATTGTTAGTATTAGGCTTTTTCTTTTTCCTGTTCTGTTTATAATTTTTAATTTTGTAATTTTATAATTTGACTCACGAATGTAGTCAATTTTCTTTATATAAATAAATAAAAAAAAAATGTTGGAATAAGATAATTCGAATTGGGATATGAGGCCCAAGAAGTGTTAGGTATATTAAAATCACCCAAGACAAGAAATAAGTCATTATCTTAAACATATTCATCTGAGGCTGTATCAAAAAACTAAGTCTCTTTCCATCTTTTCAGCAGCTATCTATTATTTATCAAAATGTTCGAGGCCTTAATTCTAAATTAAAAAATCTATTTCTGCATAGCTGTAGTGTCCAATCTGAACTTATAGCCCTCACAGAAACGTGGTTAAGCCAAAATGTTTATAATAGTGAGGTTTTTTCAAATAATTTCACTATTTATAGACTTGATCGCGCGTCTCGTAGAGGTGGTGGTGTTTTAATAGCTGTTAAATCCCATTTCCTCTCTGAATCTTTTACATTCTCATCAATTCACAATGTTGAGATTGTTGGAGTTAAAATAACTTTTCAGTCTTGTTCCCTATACGTTACTTGTTCATATATTCCTCCATCTTCCGATTTACAAGTTTATAGTCATCATATATCTTGTATTAAAGAAATGTATGAATATGTTCAAGATAATGACTTATTTCTTGTGTTGGGTGATTTTAATATACCTAACACTTCTTGGGCCTCATTTCCTAATTCGAATTATCTTATTCCAACAATTGATCATTATTTTTTTGATGAATTGTTTAATCTTTCTATGTATCAGATGAACTCAATTTCTAATCATTTAAATCGTTCTCTTGATCTTGTTTTTACTAATGATGACGCCAGCATTAATGTTTTAAGATCATCCCCCTTTTGTATACCTGAGGATTTATATCATCCAACATTAGAGGTTTTAATACCTATTTACTGTCCACCAATTCTTACGCCCTCGTCATCTAAAAAGCGACGTTGTTTTAATAAATGTAATTTTGTTTTGCTTAATGATCTCATTAATGCAACAGATTGGGGTCCTTTATATGAGGCAGTTGATGTGAACTTAGCAGTTTCAACATTCTACAATACTTTAAATGCTATTCTAGACAAGTGTGTTCCTATGTGTCTTCCCAAATCTCTTTCTAATAAACCTCCCTGGTTCACTTCGACTCTTTCAACTCTAAAAAATTTTAAATCTAAATGTTTTAAAAAGTTCAAAAGTCGGGTTCGATCGTTGATTGGTCTAAATACTCCTTAGCTAAGGCCAATTTCAATATTTTAAACTCTCGTTGTTATGAGAATTACCTTATACGCTGTAAAAGGCAGTTTGCTCGTGATCCCAAAAGATTTTATTCATTTGTAAATTTGAAGCGTAAATCTTCTGGGTTTCCATCCTCGTTTTTCCTAGGTTGTGACAGTACTTGCAATGATCAAGATACCTCAGATCTATTTGCAAAGTTCTTCCAATCCACTTATTCAACTGCCATTTCTGAAACCAATTCTTTTCCAATTTTAAATTCTGAAATTAATGGAAATGCTATTATGGTTTCTAATATTTCTCCTGTCTCTCTTTTATCCGCTATGCGTACGTTGAAATCGTCGTTCTCTCCGGGGGCGGATGGTATTCCTAGTTGTGTAATTAAAGAATGCAGTGCTTCTTTGTGGTCACCTTTATTAAAACTGTTTAATTTGTCTCTTGATACCTCGGTATTTCCTTCAATTTGGAAAGAATCATTTATTATTCCTCTGTATAAAAAAGGAGGAAGATCTGATATTTCAAATTACAGAGGCATTGCCAAGCTTTCTGCTATTCCGAAGTTATTTGAAAAAATTATAACTTCTAATTTACAGCACTTTTGTAAATCCATTATTTCACCATCGCAGCATGGTTTTGTTCAGAATCGATCAACCTCGACGAACTTATTAGAATTTTCATCCCTAGTCAATGAAAGCTTTTTAAAGAAAATGCAAACAGATGTTATATACACTGATTTCAGTAAGGCATTTGACTCTGTTCAGCATGACATCTTGCTTCAAAAGCTTGATCATTTGGGATTTTCTCCTAAACTTCTATTTTGGATTGCTTCCTATTTAAAGGGTAGAACCCAAAGAGTTCTGTTGAGAACATCTATTTCGAAGGTCATATTTGTCTCTTCGGGTGTTCCTCAGGGTAGTCACTTGGGCCCTCTACTTTTCTCCCTATTTATAAATGACCTTCCCAGCTGTATTTCTTACTCTAGGATATTTATGTATGCAGATGATGTAAAACTCTGTCTCTCATACAAGAACTCAATAGATCATCTACGCCTACAGGATGATCTAATATCCTTTCAAAATTGGTGTAAAGCTAATCAGTTGCATCTAAATTGTTCTAAGTGTATGACAATGACTTTCTGTCGTTCCACTCCATTTTTTGCTGATTACACAATCAACAATGTGTCCTTGCAACGTATTTCTACAATCAAAGATCTCGGTGTGCTCTTTGACTGTAAACTTAGATTCAATACCCATATTCTAACCATCGTTAATGAAGCCAAAAGTGTACTTGGTTTTATTAAACGATGGTCTAAAGAGTTTAATGATCCGTTTGTCACTAAACTTCTTTTTGTCTCGCTGGTACGTCCTATTTTAGAATATTGTTCTATTATATGGTCGCCACAGCAGAAATTGTATCAGGACCGTATTGAATCGGTTCAGAAGCAATTTCTTCTTTTTGCCTTGCGCAATCTAAACTGGGATGGTAACCTTCGTCTACCGTCTTATCGTAGTAGGCTTCTTCTTTTGGATCTTCCATCGTTAATCAATCGTAGAATAGTCTTGGGTATTACTTTTCTACATCAGTTGATTAACGGTAGTATTGATTCGCCTTCTCTTCTATTTCAAGTCAACTTCCTAGTTCCTTCCCGTGCTTCTCGTCACTTCTGTCCTCTTTATTTACCTATATGTAACTGTAACTATTCCTTATACAGTGCGTTTCGTGTTCTATGTACTAAGTACAATACTTATTTTCATGTATTTAGTTCTGAACTCTCTCTTTCTTTAATAAAATCTTCTCTTTTAGCATATTTCAGAGAAATCACACACACACCACAGTTGTGAGAATGCACCTATGCAATTCTCCTTACTTGTGTAGTGATTTCTCTTATCGTATTTTACTTTTTAAGATTTTTATTTTTTCTTATATTTTTATAACCTTTTTTTAACTTCTTCTATCTTGCTTAGTTTCAATGATATCACTAACCATATCTGGCTGTGATTTGGGGCATAGCTCGTCGGACCGGCAAATAAAACACCCCCATCGGGTTGGTGATATCATTGCTATATATTGTTAGTATTAGGCTTTTTCTTTTCCCTGTTTCTGTTTATAATTTTAATTTTGTAATTTTATAATTTGACTCACGAATGTTGTCAATTTCTTTATATAAATAAATAAATAAATAAATAAATATTCATACATTTCTTTAATGCAAGATATATGATGAATTTAAACTTGTAAATCGAAAGATGAAGGGATATATGAACAAGTAACGTATAGGGAAAAAGATTGAAGAGCTATCCAATAATCTCCATTGATGAGAAGGTAAAAGATTCCGAGAGAAAATGGAATTTAACAGCTATTAAAATATCACCCTGTCTACGAAACAAGCGATCAAGTCTATAAATAGTGAAATTATTTTAAAGAACCTCACTGTTATAAACATTTTGGTTTAACCATGTTTCAGTGAGGGCTATATGTTCAGATTGGACACTACAGCTATGCAGAAATAGATTTTTAAATATTTTGATAAATAATATTCTGATAAATAATAGATCGCTGCGAATAAGATGGTAAGGAAATTAGTTTTTTGACACAGCTTCAGATGAAGGTTGTACCGAAACAGGATTTAAAGACACTGGAGATATTCTATTTCGAATCTTAGGTTTGAATTCATGCACAACTACATGGGTGGCCAAAAGTTTAGATCGCATATAGTGTCAATAAATTCAATTGATACATTGATTTTAAATTAAGCAATTTCACGAGGAGACGCAAAATTAAAGTTCGAGATAAAAACTTTAGTCGTCATTTTACTCCCAATAAAAGCAGACACACCCTCACATTTTGTATCTGATGAAACCCTAGATACGAAAACTTGCTTTCGAGGAGACACAACAGATAAATATGGTAATATAGGAGTAGGAGACGGTGTTTTTAGTTTGACCAAACCTCGGAGAAACTTTAACTTTTTTAGTAATGGCCTTTTGAGTGTCTGTTGACACTAGGCACAGATATTTCAACTAAATCATCTGATATGGGGTTGATAAGTTAGGAGACGCTACTTGAATGGAGGGGGAAACTAACAGTGATGGAGTAATCACTGTATTAAGCGGAGAATCGAAATTGTACTGATTCAATATTTCTTCACCAGCTTTCAGTTCATTAAGCTGTTTTGAAAATTTACTTATATTTGAGTACTGAATCCGCACTGAGTTATACATCTTGGAAAAACCTTAATTATTTTTCCAAACAATCCTGGCAGGACCAGCGTAATCCACCACACCCACTTTTGGGAACAGCCATGACTCAATCACAGTCACGGCCAGAGATGCCACCACCTTTATTGTGCATTAGATTCTCGCACAACCAGCAACCAACAAATTGCATTTGTGCAGAATCAGTGACTTGCCGAAATGTAATGTACATTGCTTACAGAATATCATATTGGCAACAGGGGAGGAACCCAAAACAAAAATTAAAACAGATTAAATAAGAAAAAATAAAAGGAAAAGAAAGTATTAACTGTGTTGAGAGAAACAAAAATCACAAACAACAGCACTCAGCTAATACAGAGATCAAAAGACAAACAAGTGATGAAGAAACAGAAAATAGAGCGGGAGAGAGCTACACCACAAACGAAATAAATTGCGTAAGAAATAAAAACAAACACTAAGCTAAGCGTGAGCGAGCACTCTAACACACTAACCCGTGTAAAAAAAACAGAAAGCAAAGAAGAAGGTGCCAGACTAGGAAATACCCTAATCCCCGCCTATCGGCGGTTTTAAATGCACTTTAAAGTTTTCATTTAATTTTAAATTAAATTGAATAAAAAATTTTAAAAAAAATATATAAATAAGTAACCTGCATAAAAAAAAGTTTTGACGTCAGCTTAGCGAATCGAACCCGGGTCTGCATGTCGGCGATCGGCGCTCTACCAACACAGCCGTTGCACTACATGAGAGCGAGATAGCGAATTCCTAAGTAAAGTTATTGAGCTACTGAGCAGCTGAACTTCTGCTTAAAATTCGTTCCCAATTTGTCTTTGTTGTTGCCGTAATGAATTCTTAGAATTTTCTAGATGCTTCTGCTGCTGTTAGCACGTGCGTGTGTACGTAAACGTTTGGTAAACGTTTTGCTTAATAATATAATATATTTGATCTATACATACATGAATATGTATATTATATTGACTTTATTTAAATTATGTCAATGTTATTCTTATTTTATATACATGTAAATATGTACAGTATGTACATACATACATTTAGTTTGACACGAAAGTGTTTTCACAGCGAAAAATTGTCATATTTTTTTACTTTAAGCCTTAAAAAAAAAGACAATGGTTAAGATTTCAATAATTTTTTTAATTATAGCTAGTAATTTAAACAATTATCTTTTAAAATTAATAACAAAAAGTTTAAAACTTATTCATGTTGCTGAGATAAATAACATTAACTAAAAAATGAACTAAATTCTGGTGACACGAAAGTGTTTGCACAAACGTTAATTCTATTTTCTACTTAATCCGTTATTCGCGTTTACCGTAATACTCGGAACTTTGAGTATGCAGCTTTGTTGCTGATGCCATATTTTGACTAATTTCATCACTTTTCGTTTGAGTTGATGAAAATTAGACACACATTTGAGAAAATGTAAAATGCCTGGAAAACGTTTATCATTTGATATGCTTCAGTTGGTTTTTTTATAACCATTGGGAAAACGGTCCCGCAGATTGCTGAAATGTTCGCAATCTCAAGGAGAACTGTTTACAATATTATAAGTCGCGCTGAAAATGAGGGAAGACTGCAGCCGAAGCCTCCAATTGGACGACCTCGCGCTTTAAATGATAGGGCAGAGCGGATTATGACCCGGAAAATTAATGATAACCCCACAATTTCGACCAGAACGCTTGCCAGTGAGCTTCAAGAAGAATGTGGCATTACAATTTCCAGGGAAGGTGTTCGCAGAGCCTTGAAAAGGAATGACTTTTCATCTAGAGCTGCACGGAAAAAACCATTGATGTCGGCTGAACACATAAATAGACGCCTAACTTTCTCCAGAGTGCACGTGGAACCGCCAGACTCATATTGGAATGAAGCTATATTTTGCGATGAGACCAAAATGATGCTTTACTACAATGATGGACCCAGCAGAGTGTGGCGGAAGCCTTTAAAAGCGCTGGAAACAAAAAATATAATTCCCACAGTAAAGTTTGGAAAACTTTCCGTGATGGTTTGGGGGTGCATCTCAAACAAAGATGTGGGCGACTTGTGCTTTATTGAGAACACCATGGATGCTAAGCAAATATTTAGACATTTTGCGCACACATTTGGTGGCGAGTGCCCACAAATTTCAGTTTTATAGGGATGGTAAGGCAACTTTTAAACTTTACCAAGACAATGACCCTAAGCACAAAGCCAACTCCGTGAGGTGCTGGCTGCTATACAATTTCAAAAAGGTGTTCGATACTCCTGCTCAGAGTCCGGATCTCATTCCAATCGAGAATTTGTGGGCCGATCTAATAAAACGGACAGCTAAGCGACGGCCAACAAATAAAACTGATCTCAGGGCGATTATTATGGAGGAATGGGAGAAAACACCGATTGAATACGTTCAAAAGCTTATTAACTCGATGAATAGACGATTGGAAGCGGTTGTTAAAACCAACGGTGGATACACCAAATACTAATTTTAGAATTTAAGCTGTTCAAATTGGATCTTTTTCTTTTAATTTACTTTTGTGCAAACACTTTCGTGTCACCAGAATTTAGTTCATTTTTTAGTTAATGTTATTTATCTCAGCAACATGAATAAGTTTTAAACTTTTTGTTATTAATTTTAAAAGATAATTGTTTAAATTACTAGCTATAATTAAAAAAATTATTGAAATCTTAACCATTGTCTTTTTTTTTAAGCCTTAAAGTAAAAAAATATGACAATTTTTCGCTGTGAAAACACTTTCGTGTTAAACTGTATGTACATGCATATTGCAAGCAAAGCATTCATACACACGCACACGCATACGCTCTGCTAACTGCGCGGTTTACTCAGCGACTGCGCTGCGCCACTATGTGCATGTTACGGGAAATTAAATGCTTAATAACTTTTTCTGAATCAAATTTGCGCAGCGTGATTATATCATTCATATGTGTGAATGTGCAAAAGCACAAGTCTTTAGTATGTGAAATAAATGTTTTGAAAATTTGTGCGAAGGGGGCGTGGCATCCAAAATTTAACAAAAATCAAAATTGTATAAAACTCCCGTTAAGCTAAATACAAGATTTGGAGACTCTAACTATAAAGATTTAGTAGATAGAAATTTAAAACTGAAAATCGATTTCGTTTTTAATCGATAAAACAAAAAACGAAAAGACTTATCGAATTTCTAAACTCATTTGGGCTGCAACAAACCCATTATACCCTGATTACCCATTTTTAATGGGTTCAGGGTATAAAAACGAAAGAATATAAATATTAAAACGAAAATAGTAATTTTGATATAATTTCTGACGCTCACAAAACTTTGTAAATACAAACAAAAAACAAATAATTACTAATATACAAATAATGTGTAAATATAAAAACAAATTAAAGAACAGAAAAAATAAAAAAGTACGGAGGGCAGACAAAAATACGTCTTACTCTCACAAACTCAGAACACTCTCTAACGACCACAAATTGTTTAATCATTTTCGAAATTTTATTGATGAACAATGTGAAGGGCGTTGCACACCAATTGAATCAAAGCAAAATTGTCTAAATGTCCCGTAAAGCTAAATGTAAGATTTGGAGGCTCTAACTTTAAAGCTGTAAAAGATATAATTTAAATCAAAATTTCGATTTTCGTTTTTAACCGATAACAAAACCAGTAAGAAAGCTCTTTTTGAGACCGTTCGCTTAGGAGACACTCGGAACCCTTCAAAAAGCCGATATTGCAAACATGCTATGATTTTTTGACATATTGTTTGACATTGATGTAAATTTGAAGTCTACAGCTGAAATGGTACACATAAAGCGAAGTCGATTTATAATATTTATAGATAATTAGAAAGCGGGGTGAGTTATCGAAAAAAAAATAACAAACTCGTACTCCGTGTGGTATTCGCGAGTATACATGTCAAATTTCAATTGTATTAAATACACATGACACTAAATACACAGTTAGGAGATTATTAGGGGTATGGCAAATTGGTTAATTCGTATCTTGTTTGAATGTTTTGGAACTGGGTGCTGGGGTAGAATGAGTAGCTCGAAATCGGTGGCGCCTGACTTTATTTGTTTTCTAGTTTCTAGCGCTACTCTTAAAATATTGAATATTTTATTTACCATACTTTTAAAAGGCTCAATTCTAATTAATTCAAAGATCTGTTCACTCTGTGGCTGTTTGAGTTGGCTAATCTCAAGTATACTGGCATCCATTTCAAGCCTTTGGAAGAACTGACCTAAATCAAGATTTCCATTGGTAAACAGATCGCTAACATCAATTCTTGCTATAACTTTTCTTACATGTTTTAAAAAACATGTCTTATTTTTATACCAGGAACCCATTAAAAATGGGTAATCAGGGTATAATGGTTTTGTTGCGCCAGAAATGTAATTGGCCGAATGAGACGTGGCAGACCCCATCATCAGATTAACAAGCCGAGTCGATTGAGCCATGCCCGTTTGTCTGTCTGTCCAGAACCTATAATATCTAGAGACATAACACTTTTTTTGTAGGTTCGTGTACATCACGCGCAGATCGAGTTTTTTTTAATTCGATAACTCTTATCGGTTTTTATCGATTAAAAATTAAAATAGATTTTCAGTTGTCAAATTATTCATTCTACATCTTTAATTTAGAGACTCCAAATCTAGTATTAAGTTTAGGGGGACCTTTGTAAAATTTTGATCTTTGTTAAATTTTGGATGCCACGCCCATTTTGCCTCAAATTTTTATAACATTATTGGAGAAATATTAAAGACAAGTGCTTTTATAAATACACACATATAAATGATATAATTACGCTGCGCAAGTTTGATTAATAAAGTCAGTCTTCAAAATAATGTATTAAGCAGAGCAGTAACTAAGTAAACTGCGCAGTTAGTAGAGCGTATGTGTGTGTGTATGTATATATGCGTACCTTTCAGTATACATACTGTATATATTTACATATATATGAAATAAGCATAACATAGATATAAAGTATATACAATATATTGATAAAATCTATTATGTTATTAAACAAAACGTTTATTACCAAACGCACGTGGTAGCAGCAGCAGCAGCAGCCATAATAGAATATTCTAAGAACAACAAAACAAAACAAAAATAAAAACAAAATGAAATTGGGAACGAATTTTAAGCAGAAGTTCAGTAGCTCAGTAGCTCAATAGCTTTACTTAGGCATTCGCTATCCAACACTCAAGTAGTGCAACGGCGGTGTTGGTAGAATCGGCGCTCGGCAGCATGGAAGCCCAGGTTCTGTTCTCAAGACCGCCGTCAAAAGTTAGGCGTTGATCAGAGTATTTCCTAGTAGGGCACCTCCGACTAGAGTTTCCTTACGCGTTTTCTTATCATTTCGTTTCAAGTAACAAGATCGGTACAAGTTCGGTACAATTAGCTAATATTTGATTTTCTTCCTTTAATTATATCATTTCTTTGTTGCTTCCTAGTATTTAAAATTTTGATGTTACTTGCATATATTTTCCTTATTCATTTTCTTAACTTATTGTATTTGTAATACAATATGTAATTTGCAAACATGAATTTTGCATATATGTAAGTTAACACGATCACTCAGCAGAATGAAAAAGAGCAGAGTGTTTGTGTTTAAATCCGCGACGTCAGCCGAGATAGTGGATGTTGCCCAACATCGACAAGCGGCGACAATGTTGAGAGCTACGGACACCCAACACGAGGCGCAGACGTTGCAGTTTTCGGAGTTAGAGCTAGCTTAGCTTTAAGTTCTTTTTGTAATGAAGTACAGTTGATCTTTGAGAATAAACAGTAACGTCCGTCGCTTTACCATAAACCTGAGTCTCTCAATTACGCGCAACACCGCGCGCACGACAAAACGTAAAAAAATAACTGGCGCCCAACGTTAAATAGAACCCGCTAAAGAAAAATATTAAAAGCGGCAAAAAGCAAGAGATAAACTAAAAACAAAAAGCAAGTGCAACAAGTGCAAAGAAAAAAAAGCAACGCAGAAAATCAAGAATAGAAAGAAACAAATAGTATCGGAAAAGAGTGTGAAAATAAAAACCCTAAAAAAGCCAAGGCAGCAAAAAGCAAGAGATAAACTAAAAACAAAAAGCAAGTGCAACAAGTGCAAAGAAAAAAAGCAACGCAGAAAATCAAGAATAGAAAGAAACAAATAGTATCGGAAAAGAGTGTGAAAATAAAAACCCTAAAAAAGCCAAGGCAGCAAAAAGCAAGAGATAAACTAAAAACAAAAAGCAAGTGCAACAAGTGCAAAGAATAAAAAAAGCAACACATAAAATCAAGAATAGAATTCAGCAAGACACCAACCAAACCGAAGACACGCACCGGCAAACGGATCTCACAACAAAGAATTTTGTATCATACTTGTAAAGAAATATGTGAGTAGAGTGTTCAGAGGAATAAAATAAATAAAGCGAGAAATTTTAAAATTTTTAAGTGAAAGAAAAATAAAATAAAACCACGAAACAAAAAAAAAAAAAAAAAAAAAACAATTCCAAACTTTCCAACTAACCAACAGCTGAGGAGTTTTAGTGCTCATGAGCGATTCTGAACTTGAAGAATTAGTGGCAGGATTCGGATTAAGGGGGACGAACACTGTAAGCAGCATGGCATTAACTAGCGATCAGTTAAAGGTGATTATAGAATCCGCAGTCACACACGCGTTGGCGGCTCAAGAAAAACTTTTCGATAATAAAATCAGTGACTTAGTAAGAAATCTTTCTATAAATAATGTAAATGCTCCTAGGGTGGAGGCCTACAAAGATGCTGAAATAGCATCGGGAACTACTTGCCCAGAGACCCTCGATGTTGTAAAATCCTTACCGGAATTCGAGGGGAAGATAGAAACGTATGTATCATGGAGGCGAGCGGCACATACCGCATATAAAGTTCACGAACAGTTTGACGGTAGCTTAAAGCATTATCAAGCTTTAGCAATCCTTAGGAACAAAGTGAAAGGCCCAGCGGATACGATACTTTCCTCATTCGATACCCCATTGAACTTTAGGGCGATAATAAACAGACTTTACTTTACTTACGCGGACAAAAGACCCATTTACGTGATCGAACAAGAGATGTCGACACTGCGACAGGGAAATTTGACTCTGCTACAATATTACGATGAAGTAGAAAAGAAACTGAATCTTATACTAAACAAGACCATCATGACATATGAAAAGTCTGTAGCATCCGAAATGAACCACAAATACCGAGCAGACGCTTTGCGAGTCTTTATCTCCGGAACAAGGAAGACACTCAGCGATGTCCTTTTCGCCGCAAGGCCAGTTGACCTTCCATCTGCCCTAGCTCTAGCGCAGGAGGTTGAGGCCAACTATGACCGGTATATGTTTGCTACTAATTTTGCTAGAGGCACCGAAGATAGGGCCCAGAGGATAGAAGCAAGACAGCAAGCTAGGGATAAAACCGAAATACCAGATATGAGACCTATCCAGCAGGGACAGAACCCCTATTTTAATAGAAGGACAGAGACAGTGGGAACAGAAACGATAAACCACAACCCATGGATGTCGAAACATCATCTCGTTTTCGGCAATCGACACAATTTCAGCAACAGAACACCATGACTCAGAGACAGCCACATAACAACTCCTGGCTCAAATAAACAGCCAGAGAGGACAGGGATACGCGCAGAAGAGACAGAATGACAGTAGCGCTAGACTTACAGGATAAAAACAACAGAGAATAAATCACCTACAATCAGAGGACGATACACACAACCAAGGGGACTACGAATACAGAACCCAAGCTGAAGCAGAGGTTGACGACATAGATGACGAATCGGCAGAATACGACCAGATAAATTTTTTGGAGGAAGCTCCCTGCTACCGTTCATTGAGAGAATAGTGGCAGGTAGAACGATTAAATTATTGATAGACACAGAGACCTCGAAAAATTACATAAAACCGTTGGACGAATTAAAAGGCATAAAACCAACAAACAAACCATTTAGAGTAAAATCAATACACGGCTACAACACTATCGACAGGAAATGTACTATGAATATATTTAATACAAATACGACATTCTTCTTACTCCCACACCTAACGACATTTGACGGAATAATCGGACTGGACCTATTAAAACAAAGTGACGTCCGGCTCGACTTTAAAAACCAAACAGTAGTGTCAAAAAAGCGGCTCCGAAAAAATTTAATTTCTAAAATGCGCAAGCGTTAATTTTACAAAAATTGAAGAAATTAAAGTACCCCAGGAAATATCACAGGAGTTCCAACAAATGATCAGTAACAGGACAGGTGTTTTTGCGGAACCTGATGAGGCACTTCCATTTAATACCGATATTGTTGCAACTATTCGGACAGAGGACGACAGAGTCGTCCACACCAGACTGTACCCGTACCCTATGGGTGTATCGGACTTTGTAAACTCGGAAACACAAACCTTGCTAAAAGATGGGATTATACGACCGTCACAATCACCCTATAACAACCCAGTATGGGTGGTCGACAAAAAAAGCACCGACGAACAGGGAAACACAAAGAAACGTTTGGTTATAGACTTCAGGAAATTAAACCTAAAGACAATAGACGACAAATATCCCATTCCAAACATAGCTTCAATCCTTTCCAACTTGGGGAAAGCTAAATTTTTCACAACATTAGATCTAAAATCCGGATTCCATCAGATACTCGCAGAAGAAGACAGAGAAAAAACCGCTTTCTCTGTAGAAAATGGGAAGTATGAGTTTTGCAGACTTCCCTTCGGACTAAAAAACGCAACCAGCATCTTTCAGAGAGCTATTGACAACGTACTCAGAGAACGCATTGGCAAGTCATGCTATGTTTATATCGATGATGTAATCATATTCTCGGAGACCATGGAAGGCCACCTTGAACACATAGCTTGGGTGTTAGACAAACTTTTCAATGCAAAAATGAGAGTGTCACGCGAAAAATCGCACTTCTTCAAGGAGAATGTTGAGTACTTAGGCTTTATCGTTTCAAAACGTATCAAAACATGCCCTAGCAAAGTTGAGGCTATTCGCAACTACGAAAAACCGACTAACCTTTTCAACATCAGATTATTCTTGGGACTAGCAAGTTACTATAGGTGTTTCACCAAAGACTTTGCAACCATTGCGAAGCCATTGAGTGATATCCTAAAAGGTGACAATGGCAAAGTGAGAGCGACACAATCAAAAAAGATTTCAATTGACCTTGAGGAGAAACAATACAAGGCATTCGAGAAACTCAAGGAAGTCTTAGCATCAGAAAACGTCATATTACTCTATCCAGATTATAATAAAGCATTCGACTTAACCACAGATGCTTCGTCCTTTGGGTTGGGCGCAGTTCTTTCGCAGAACGGAAGACCGATAACCATGATATCAAGGACTTTGAAGGATAGAGAAATGCACTTTGCAACAAATGAAAGAGAGCTTCTTGCGATAGTCTGGGCACTAAAAAATTTGAGGAACTACCTCTATGGGGTTAAGAACCTAAACATTTACACCGATCACCAGCCACTTACGTTCGCGGTCTCCGACCGGAACCCAAATACAAAGATTAGACGTTGGAAAGCTCTCATAGACGAATACAATGCAAATGTGTATTACAAACCAGGAAAGGAAAATTACGTTGCTGACGCGTTATCACGCCATAACATCCATACACTAGAGAATGAGATCCAGTCTGACTTAGCCACAATACATAGTGAACAGTCATCAACCTACGCAATAGAACCCACTGACAAACCATTAAATTGTTACCGAAATCAAATAATAATAGAAGAAAGCAGGGCCCCTTCCAATCGAACCACAATCCTCTTCAGCGAAAAGATAAGACACACAATAGAGTTTTCTGACAGGGATACCTTAATAGAGAGAGTAAGCGACGTTGTAAAAAAATATGTCGTAAACGCAATCTATTGCGATTTACCCATTTTGGCCTTTATACAACACAAATTAATAGAAACATTCCCGACCACGGTTTTCAGACACACTAAACTCTTAGTAACGGACATAATAGACAAAAACTAACAAAAAGAAATAGTGACAACAGAACATAACAGAGCCCATAGGGCAGCACAGGAGAATGTTAAACAAATTCTGCAGGATTACTTCTTGCCCAAAATGACGAAATTAGCTATCGAAACCGCCTCAAACTGCAAAATTTGCAGAACATCAAAATACAACCGCCATCCACAGAAACAAGTACTCGGGGAAACACCTATACCTTCGTATACCGGCGAAATCCTACACATAGACATTTATTCGACAGACAGAAAACATTTTTTAACATGTATTGACAAATTTTCAAAATTCGCAATAGTCCAACCAATCGCATCTAGAACGATTGTGGACATTCAAACAGCGATTCTCCAACTCATCAATTTAAAAAAAAAACAAAAACACTTTATTGCGATAACGAACCGTCTATAAAATCTGAGACAGTCAAATCACTATTAGCTAACCAATACAACGTACAAATTGTAAATGCACCACCCCTGCATAGCACGTCAAATGGGCAAGTGGAAAGATTTCACAGCACCCTCAGTGACATTGCAAGGTGCCTAGCGACACAAAGGAAAATCTCGGACACTACAGAAACTATATTACAGGCGACTATTGAGTACAACAACACCATTCATTCGGTGACAGGAAAACGCCCCATTGATATAGTCCACACATCTTCTCCCGGATTGGACATAGACGTTAAAGGCAGAGTTCACATGGCACAACAGACCCAAGAGACATAACAGACAGTTTGAAGTAGGAGATGTAGTGCTGGTGAAGTCAAATAAGCGTTTAGGAAATAAGCTTACACCGTTATATGTAGAACAAAAGGTAGAAGCCGACTTGGCGACAACCGTCTTAATAAAAGGGAGGGTGGTCCACAAGGATAATTTAAGATAAACGAACTAACAGACACCGTAAACACATTAATAATTCTGCAAAAAACAAACAAATAGAATAATAACATCAGAACTGGAGGCCATAATGTTGTCGCCTGGCAAAAGTTAGAATTGTAAATCCAGTTATATTAGATACAGATGATATTTCACAATTAATAAATGAACACTCTACAAATACAACGGTCACAGATGTATTAAAAGTCTTAGAAATAAAAGCATTGTTAACTACTTGAATTCATTGTAAAATATCCAAATCCTAGATTAGTATGTAAGAAACTATTCTATTCCCTATTCCCTATACAACGCAAAGGAATGATAATAGACTTCGAAGGAAACAATCAATATCAAACATCAGGAGATATTGAGCCTACCGTACTTCCAAAGACTAAATGTCGCAAATCTGCGCCAAATAACAACACTACAGGATGAACTAAGTCGGAAGCCTATAATATCAGGATCCATCGTAGTGGTGTTCATAATCCTTTGCTACGCGTCGCTGAAGTCCTATCAGAAGTACCGGACAGCCAGGCATCAGCGAACCCTAAATACAATGATCGACAGCCTGAGGAAATCCGAGGACGTCTTTCACTTAAGCGTGGGAGGAGTTAACACGATCACTCAGCAGAATGAAAAAGAGCAGAGTGTTTGTGTTTAAGTCCGCGACGTCAGCCGAGATAGCGGATGTTGCCCAACATCGACAAGCGGCGACAATGTTGAGAGCTACGGACACCCGACACGAGGCGCAGACGTTGCAGTTTTCGGAGTTAGAGCTAGCTTAGCTTTAAGTTCTTTTTGTAATGAAGTACAGTTGATCTTTGAGAATAAACAGTAACGTCCGTCGCTTTACCATAAACCTGAGTCTCTCAATTACGCGCAACACCGCGCGCACGACAAAACGTAAAAAAATAACTTGTACATATATTGCAAGCGCCACATATACCCTGATTTCCCATTTTCAATGGGTTCAGGGTATACAAAAAATAAGACTGCTATAGTGGAAACAGCACGACTAGAAGATACCCTGGGAATAGCATGGTATATAGCTCCCATGAAACAAAATACTAGATTTGAAGACTCTTAATTTAAAGACGTTATATACATATATATAATTATTTGAACCTACTGGAACCTACCAATTTCAAGTCCCTTATATAAAAATTATATTATAGTTTGTCTAGGGTATTAAAGACATTTTCACTAATTCAGTATATATTGTTTTCTCATTTTCAATGGGTTCAGAGTATAAAAAGTTGATATGTATATACCCTGAATTTTCACTTTTAATATTTTCGCGACTTAACAAGTAATAAAAACTTTAAGAACACTTCGTAAAATAATGTAAAACACAATCAATTTTTTTCAGTGTTTTTTGAATCGGTTCAGAAGCAATTTCTTCTTTTTGCCTTGCGCAACCTAAACTTGGATTGTAAACTTCGTCTACGGTCTTATCATATTAGGGTTCTTCTTTTGGATTTTCCATCGTTAATCAATCGTAGAATAGTCTTGGGTATTGCTTTTCTACATAAGTTGATTAACGGTGGTATTGATTCGCCTTCTCTTTTATTTCCTTCCCATGCTTCTCGTCACTTTTGTCCTCTTTATTTACCTATATGTAACTGTAACTATTCTTTGCACAGTGCGTTGCGTGTTCTATGTACTAATTACAATACTTATTTTCATGTATTTATTCTGAACTCTCTCTTTCCTTAATAAAATCCTCTCTTTCAGTATATTTTAGAGAAATCACACACACACCCCAGTAGTGAAAATGCACGTGGCAATTCTCTCTACTTGTGTAGTGATTTCTCTTATTGTATTTTACTTTTTTATTATATATATGATGAATATATATATTAGAATAAAGTGACATCACCCAACGTTGCCACGTTCTTACTTTTTGTTTCTACATTAACATAACATAACATAACATTATAATTTACTTCCAAATTTTGATTATGAGGTGCAAATGCTGGTTAGTTAAACAACTTTACTCACTCTGGTATCCATATATCGACCACAAATTGTTTAATTAGTTCACGAAAGGTTGATTGGTTAAGCCGTAGATGAATTAATCGAACAAATTTAAGAGCGCCCATCAGAGTAGAGCAGCAATTTTCCGTTATCATTAATGGTAATGCCAACCGATACAATTATATACCAAGCCCATACATTGTATATCAATGCATAGAAAGAGTTACGTATACCTTGTCTTATGTTTCGGCAAAACACTTTCCAAAGGCCAAGACCCATTAAATTTTAACCATATGCACTGAAACCGCATGCGAAAATTACATCCGCGCACGGTAGTGCATTGAACATCATACTATTATGACTATTTTCAACTTTTTCCATTCGGATACCAGTCGCCTATTATTGGCCAAATAAACAAAAAATGTGGTGGGTATAATTTAAATTATAAACGATGTCATTAAGAGGTCCTTTGATGTATTGTTAATACAGGTATCTTATTAAGGATTAAAAAAAAATACAAGTATAAACATTAAAGTTGTACATGAACCGAACGTATAATACACTATAATTGATGGTCTCAAACAGTTGAATCTGTTTTGGTAAAGAAGTAAAAATTAGCATGCACTTAATTGTTCCAACCCAAATTTTTAAATTTTCTACACCGTAAATTAATAAAGGACGTTAACATAAACTTATTCGTTACATTTCGAAGTATCCAAGTATTGTCGACCGTACTTGAAAAATTGTAGGTGCACGCAAGAAAACTCGGAAGTACCGGGTACACCCTCAGGGAACATAAAATTCATATTTGGGTCACCAATTGACATACATCAGTAACTCAAATATTCAATTTTTAAACTGATAGACCTTTACGTTTAGAAATATAATTTTTTGCGTATTGAATCTGATCGCCTTCTGATTTTTGCATTTAAAGATACTCCAAAGCTCGTATCTTGCATACAAATAAAAGCAGTTTAGTTTATCACAATCAAATAACATATTTGTAAAAAAATAAGAGTACTGTTAAAAACAAAATTGTTTAGAGCTCCCATAAAACTAAATACAAGATTTGGAGACTCTAACTTTAAAGATGAAATCTTAAAATTGAATTTGGATCTTCGTTGTTAATCGATAACAAAACAAGTAAGGAAACTCTAGTCGGAGGTGCCCGACTAGGAAATACCATAAGCCCGGCATATCGGCGGTTTTAAATGCACTTCAAAGTTTGCATATAATTATAAATTAAATTAAAAAATTAAATAAAAGTAAAAATAAGTGTAACTTGCATACAAAAATTTTAACCGGCAGTTTAGAGAATCGAACCCGGGTCTGCATGTCAGCAATCGGCGCTCTACCAACACAGCCGTTGTACTACATGAGAGCGAGATAGCGAATTCCTAAGTAAAGTTATTGAGCTACTGAGTTACTGCTACTGAGCTGCTTAAAATTCATCCCCAATTAGTCTTTGTTGTTGCCGTTATGAATTCTTAGAATTTTCTAGATGCTTCTGCTGTTGTTAGCACGTGCGTGTGTACGTAAACGTTTGGTAAACGTTTTGCTTAATAACATATGTATATTTTATTGACTTTATTTAAATTATATCAATGTACATTTTGTTGCCGTTATGAATTCTTAGAATTTTCTAGATGCTTCTGCTGCTGTTAGCACGTGCGTGTGTACGTAAACGTTTGGTAAACGTTTTGCTTAATAACATTATATATATGATCTATACATACATATGTATATTATATTGACTTTACTTAAATTATATCAATGTTATTCTAATTTTATATACATGTAAATATATACAGTATGTACATACATACATATGTACATGCATATTGCAAGCAAAGCATTCATACACACGCACACGCATACGCTCTGCTAACTGCGCGGTTTACTCAGCGACTGCGCTGCGCCACTATGTGCATGTTATGGGAAATTAAATGCTTAATAACTTTTTCTGAATCAAATTTGCGCAGCGTGATTATATCATTCATATGTGTGAATGTGCAAAAGCACAAGTCTTTAGTATGTGAAATAAATGTTTTGAAAATTTGGGCGAAGGGGGCGTGGTATCCAATACTTAACAATAATCAAAATTGTATAAAAGTCCCATTAAGCTAAATACAAGATTTGGAGACTCTAACTATAAAGATGTAGTACATATAAATTTAAAACTGAAAATCGATTTCGTTTTTAATCGATAAAAAAAAAACGAAAAGACTTATCGAATTTCTAAACTCATTTGGGCTGCAACAAAACCATTATACCCTGATTACCCATTTTTAATGGGTTCAGGTTATAAAAACGAAAGAATATAAATATTAAAACGACAATAGAAATTTTGATATAATTTCTGACGCTCACAAAACTTTGTAAATAAAAACAAACAACAAATAATTACCAATATACAAATAATGTGTAAATATAAAAACAAACAACACGGAGCGCAGACAAAAATACGTCTCACTCTCACAAACTCAGAACACTCTCTAACGACCACAAATTGTTTAATCAGTTCTCGAAATTTTATTGATGAACAATGTGAAGGGCGTTGCACACCAATTGAATCAAAGATTTGGAGGCTCTAACTTTAAAGCTGTAAAAGATATAATTTAAATCAAAATTTCGATTTTCGTTTTTAGCCGACCGTTCGCTTAGGAGACACTCGGAACCCTTCAAATAGCCGATATTGCAAACATGCTATGATTTTTTGACATATTTTTTGCAAGCAAAATGTACTGACTGATAAGTTTGTGCTGCAATATGCCTATAATATGGGAGATTAAACGTTTAATAACTTTTTGTAGATGGACTTTTCTTGATTAAATTTTCACAGTCGGATTATGCCGTTCACATGCGTGTATTTGGCAAAGCACAAATACTTGAATTACGATTTTTGCAACTATTGGTCGAAGGGGTGTGGCATCTAAATACTACAACATGTGTCACTACTCCTAACTGGACAGTAAATTTGAAGTCTGCAGCTGAAATGGTACACATAAAGCGAAGTCAATTTATAATATTTATAGATAATTAGAAAGCGGGGTGAGTTATCGAAAAAAAAAAAAAAACAAATTCGTACTTCGTGTGGTATTCGCGAGTATACATGTCAAATTTCAATTGTATTAAATACACATGACACTAAATACACAGTTAGGAGATTATTAGGGGTATGGCAAATTGGTTAATTCGTATCTTGTTTGAATGTTTTGGAACTGGGTGCTGGGGTAGAATGAGTAGCTCGAAATCGGTGGCGCCTGACTTTATTTGTTTTCTAGTTTCTAGCGCTACTCTTAAAATATTGAATATTTTATTTACCATACTTTTAAAAGACTCAATTCTAATTAATTCAAAGATCTGTTCACTCTGTGCCTGTTTGAGTTGGCTAATCTCAAGTATACTGGCATCCATTTCAAGCCTTTGGAAGAACTGACCTAAATCAAGATTTCCATTGGTAAACAGATCGCTAACATCAATTCTTGCTATAACTTTTCTTACATGTTTTAAAAAACATGTCTTATTTTTATACCAGGAACCCATTAAAAATGGGTAATCAGGGTATAATGGTTTTGTTGCGCCAGAAATGTAATTGGCCGAATGAGACGTGGCAGACCCCATCATCAGATTAACAAGCCGAGTCGATTGAGCCATGCCCGTTTGTCTGTCTGTCCAGAACCTATAATATCTAGAGACATAACACTTTTTTTGTAGGTTCGTGTACATCACGCGCAGATCGAGTTTTTTTTAATTCGATAACTCTTATCGGTTTTTATCGATTAAAAATTAAAATAGATTTTCAGTTGTCAAATTATTCATTCTACATCTTTAATTTAGAGACTCCAAATCTAGTATTGAGTTTAGGGGGACCTTTGTAAAATTTTGATCTTTGTTAAATTTTGGATGCCACGCCCATTTTGCCTCAAATTTTTATAACATTATTAGAGAAATATGAAAGACAAGTGCTTTTATAAATACACTCATATAAATGATATAATTACGCTGCGCAAGTTTGATTAATAAAGTCGGTCTGCAAAATAATATATTAAGCATTAAGCATTTAATTTCCCATAACATACACATATTGGCCCAGAGCAGTAACTGAGTAAACTGCGCAGTTAGTAGAGCGTATGTGTGTGTGGGTATATATATATATGCGTTCCTTGCAGTATACATACAAACATACTGTATATATTTACATATATATGAAATAAGCATACCATAGATATAAAGTAAATATAATATATTGATAAATCTATTATGTTATTAAACAAAACGTTTATTACCAAACGCACGTGGTAGCAGCAGCAGCAGCCATAATAGAATATTCTAAGAACAATAAAACAAAACAAAAATAAAAACAAAATGAAATTGGGGATGAATTTTAAGCAGAAGTTCAGTAGCTCAATAGCTTTACTTAGGCATTCACTATCCATCACTCAAGTAGTGCAACGGCGGTGTTGGTAGAATCGGCGCTCGGCAGCATGGAAGCCCAGGTTCTGTTCTCAAGACCGCCGTCAAAAGTTAGGCGTTGATCAGAGTATTTCCTAGTAGGGCACCTCCGATTAGAGTTTTCTTACGCGTTTTCTTATCATTTCGTTTCAATTAACAAGATCGGAACAAGTTCGGTACAATTAGCTAATATTTGATTTTCTTCCTTTAATTATATCATTTCTTTGTTGCTTCCTAGTATTTAAAATTTTGATGTTACTTGCATATATTTACCTTATTCATTTTATTTACTTACTGTATTTGTAACACAATATATAATTTGCAAACATGAATTTTGCATATATGTACATATATTGCAAGCGCCACATATCGACTCAGCTCATCGAGCTAATCAAGAATATATATGAATATATATACTTTATGGGGTCTACGAAGTCCCTTTCCTCCTGTTACATACATTTTCACACAAACATTATACCCTGATTTCCCATTTTCAATGGGTTCAGGGTATACAAAAAAATAAGACTGCTATAGTGGAAACAGCACGACTAGAAGATACCCTGTGAATAGCATGGTATATAGCTCCCATGAAACAAAATACCAGATTTGAAGACTCTAAATTTAAAGACGTTATATACAAGTTAACAACGAACATCATGCGCTTGCCGAATTATACAGGGTTGCTAAAATACTGACAATGCGCTTTGTCCCTTCCCCCGCGCGTGATGCTGGTGGAGCGCAATGCTTGCACGAGGAGCAAGCTCAGCGTTTCTAGCGATTGCTGCCGCCTAGCATACCTGGGAATCATATGTTAATTACAAAAACTTCTGCAACTTAACCTTCAAGCAGCGTAGGTGAATTCTGGAACTTCCTTTTTTAAGCAGAGAATCGGCAGACGCACATGGCGCTGCATTAATAAAAATACTTAAAACCAACCAAATTGTGAATTATAAAAACTTAACTGGCGCCCAACGGTGTTAATGAACTTACGCCTGAGGGAGAAAACTATTAAAATTGCAAAATAACCAAGAATTTTGCTACTGAAAAAATATAAAAAAATCTTGTCAGAAGACAAGGTTAAAATAACAAAAAGTCTATCACACCGGTAGCAGAAAACTCTTATAACAAGTGACACCGACGGACAACAGTGACGACACGTTAAACTCGCTAGCCACTGACTTTGAGGCCTTGGCTTGTTCATCTCGCAACACCAGCCTTCAGACTAACGCGGACAAAATGAACACCGGTCAATTGGGGGATATAGCAACACTGCTGAACGCAGCGATGGGCGCGGCCTTGGCGGCCCAACGTAAAGAGTTTGAGAATACCCTTAAAGCATTAACGGAACGCGTTGAGTCAATGAACATAGCGGCAACTGCCAAGCCGTATTTGAAGACGTTAAAATAGTGCCCGGTAGAAGTTGTGACGAACCGCTCGATGCGGTGAAGTCTGTCTCAGAGTTCAACGGCGCGCAGGAGCAATATGTTTCTTGGCGCCAAGCTGCAAAAGCCGCTTATAAGCTATTTGAAAATTATGATGGGAGGTCCCGCCACTATGTTGTTGTTGGTGTTGATTTTAAGAAATAAAGTAAGAGGGCAAGCGGATCTCACGCTATCGTCCTTCAATACCAAACTAAATTTCGAAGCCATAATCGAAAGATTGGACTTCACATATGCCGACAAGCGTCCGATACACTTGATCGAGCAAGAGATGGGAACCCTCAGACAGGGCAACTTGACCATCTTACAGTTCTACGATGAGGTAGAGAAAAAACTGACTCTACTCACAAACAAAACAATCATGTCTTATGATCCGGCCATTGCCGATCATATGAACGAGAAGTATAGGGCAGATGCGCTCCGGATTTTCATATCCGGACTTAGGAGGGCCTTGACTGACGTTTTGTTCGCGGCCAAACCTGCGAGCATGCCGGAAGCACTCGCGTTGGCCCAAGAGGTAGAGTCCAACCATGATAGGTACGCCTTTGCTGCGAATTATGCCAGGAGTCTTGAAGAAAGGGACAGACAAAAAGGCAATGCACAGTACCCAAAACAGAACGAACAAAAGGTTGGCCCAAAACCAAAGACCCCTTACTTTAAAAAAGAACAGGGAAATAGGCCCCATGTACAGGAGCCACTCGAAAAGATGGAAGTGGACCCATCGTCGTCCAAATTTAAACAGCCAACAAATTTCCAGCGGGGGCAACGACAGAGCCAGCTGGCTGGCCAGGCGTCTTGGCGTTATGTCCAAAACAATGTACAAAATAACCTCAAGAGATCCAATACTTCAGAAAGGCACTCAGATCAAAGGAGCCAGAGGATCAACTGCCTGTCCCAGGAAGCACCGCCCCAAGAGGACGATCAATATGACCATGTTGCGTCTGCGGCCGTCGCTCAGCTCGAGGACGACGAAGATGCATATAGCGTCGATACTATTAATTTTTTAGGGGTGTCTCCCTGCTTCCGTTCATCCAGCGAACGGTCGCGGGGACCAATTTAAAATTTTTAATAGGGCCTCAAAAAATTACTTACGACCTAATTGCCTTGAGGGACACAGCCTCGCCCCCGTTCAAACCCCCTTCAACGTAAAGTCAATTCACGGTATGGAGGGGGTCACACACAAACGCACCCTGTCCATCTTCGGGTGTAAAAGCCCATTTTTTATCTTGCCGACTCTATCAACTTTCGATGGAATAATCGGACTAGATCTCCTGTCAAAGGTACACGCTACCATAAATTTAAAGGACAAGGCCATAAAACATGACAATGGCTGGGAACAAATTCAGTTCTACAAATGTCAGAACGTGAATTTTACCAGCGTAAAGGACATCGAAGTCCCTTTGTCTGTAAAAGACGAATTCATTAATATGATCAGAAAAACCATCAAAGTTTTTGCTGATCCGAGCGAAAAATTACCTTTCAACACGTCAGTGGTCGGAACGATCCGCACCGAGAACAACGAACCCGTTTACTCAATATTGTACCCATTTCCGCTATTGACTTTGTAAAAAAAGAAGTCAAAGAGCTTTTAAAGAACGGCATTATACGGCCTTCTCGCTCACCATACAATAACCCGATCTGGGTCGTAGGCAAGAAAGGCGTTGACGACTCAGGGGCGGCACAAAAGCAGCTAGTAATAGACTTCCGCAAGTTAAACGAAAAAACTATTGCAGATAGATACCCCATGCCGAGCATCTCAATAATACTGGCAAACTTGGGCAAAGCCCAGTTCTTCACTACCTTAGATTTGAAATCGGGCTATCACCAAATTACCCTCGCGGAACAGAACCGTGAAAAGACGTCCTTCTCCGTTAATGGAGGAAAATACGAGTTCTGCCGACTGCCATTCGGCCTCAAGAACGCTGGGAGTATTTTCCAGAGAGCAATAGATGATGTACTGCGAGAGCACATCGGCAAGACTTGCTACGTCTACGTCGATGATGTCATCATCTTCTCAAAAACCAAACTCGATCATGTCAGGGATATTAAACAGGTCCTTGAATGTCTTCGGGACGCCAATATGAGGGTATCCAAAGAAAAGTCGCACTTCTTTAAAAAGAGTGTCGTGTTCCTAGGTTTCGTTGTGTCTAGTAGCGGCACTAGAACGAGCCAGGAAAAGGTAGATGCAATCAAAAATTTTGCAACCAATCTTTTCGCTGTCAGGTCCTTCTTGGGACTGGCAAGCTACTACAGATGCTTCGTAAGGGACTTTGCAGCAATCGCGAAGCCATTGACGGATATCTTAAAAGGGGAAAACGGGAAGGTAAGCAAACAGAGCTCTAAGAAAGTATCTGTAAATCTGACCGATTCACAGTTTGAGGCCTTCGACAAACTCAGAAATGTCTTGGCGTCAGAAGACGTCATTCTTCATTACCCAGATTTTAAAAAACCATTCGACCTTACGACGGACGCTTCGTCCTCGGGCATCGGAGCCGTACTGTCCCAGGGGGGAAGACCAATCACGATGATATCTAGGACCCTTAAAGACAGGGAAGTCAACTACGCGACAAACGAGCGGGAGTTGTTGGCAATAGTATGGGCATTAGGTAGCCTTCGCCACTATTTGTACGGCGTGACCGACATCAATATTTACACTGACCACCGACCTTTGACCTTTGCCGTGTCGGACAGAAACCCTAATTCTAAAATAAAGAGGTGGAAGTCCTTTATTGATGAACACGGGGCAAAGATTTTATATAAGCCCGGTAAAGAAAATTATGTGGCGGACGCCCTATCAAGGCAAAACATTAATTCACTTGAAGCCGAAGCGCGATCTGACGCCGGTACAATTCACAGTGAACAATCATTGTCCTACACAATATAGGCAACCGAAAAGCCTGTAAATTGCTTCAGGAACCAGATAATTCTGGAGGAGGCAGAACATCCGTGGCACCGCACGTTCGTACTCTTCAAAGAGAAAACGCGGCACGAGATTTTGTTCAGAGATTGGGAGACGTTAATTGACCAGGTCAGGGATGTGGTAAACACACAAGTTGTGAATGCCATACGCTGTAGCTTGCCGGTTTTAGCGCGCATTCAACATGCGCTTGTGCAGGCTTTCCCTTCAACCAAGTTTTGGTACTGTAAGTACCGGGTTGCTCATCAATAAAGACGAGCAAAAGGAAATAATCTTGGCGGAGCATAATCGCACCCATCGGGCAGCGCAAGAGAACGTCAAGCAAGTGCTTAAAAATTATTTTTTCCCTGCCATGAGCAAGGTAGCTGCAGAAATTGTTTTGGGTTGCCGGATCTGCGCCAAAGCTAAATACGAACGACACCCTAAAGAGCAGGAGCTCGGTCCTACCCCAATTCCGTCATATGCGGGGGAGATAATCCATATTGACATTTACTCTACTGCGAAGAGACAATTCTTGACAGCGATCGATAAATTTTCCAAGTTCGCGGTTGTCCAGGTAATAAGCTCGCGTACAATCGCGGACGTGAAAGGGCCATTACTGCAGCTGGTGAACCTGTTCCCAAAGATTAAAACAATATATTGTGAAAATGAAGCGTCGTTCAGTTCAGAAACTGTGCGGACAATGCTGAAGGACAACTATGACATCGATATCGTGAATGCGCCGCCACTCCACAGCACATCCAACGGCCAAATAGAGCGCTTCCACAGCACCTTAGGCGACATGGCGAGGTGCCTGTCCCAGCAGAGAGGTATAACAGACACGGTCGAAGTATAATATGTCATTTCATTCTGTCATCGACAAAGCTCCGATCGATGTACTTCACTCGGCACCGGACGAGTTGAAACAGGAAGTAATGAGCAAGTTCCTGAAAGCTCAGGCTCTGCAGTTGGATAGAAACAACCCTTCCAGACAGAATCGGGTGTTTCAATTATTATTATTGTAAGAGGATAGATAAAAAAAGATAGAGCGGGTTGCCTGTTCCCATTCGCGTTACATTCCGGTGATGGACGGGATTGCTGTGGTGTGGAATGAGACGAAGAATCTGAGACATTCTACAAACCTGACGGAATATGACAGGCTCGCGCGGGAGACAACGGAGATGACAAAACTATTCCCCCAGTCGCACATGCGTACGATACTTCACATTTGTACGAGGTCCTTCTGACAAGAAATAGAATTTTGACCTTGGAAATTGTAAATTTAATAGTGGCAATCACTTTGGCTTCAGCAAATATGATAAACCCAGTCATCATCAATGACGGTGACCTATAAGTAATCCTGAGCAAGGGTTCCACAGGAATTAGTGTAACAAGTATTTTAAGTGTTTCAAAAATCAAAATCCTAGCGAATGATCAAGAAATTCATTTTATTATCACTCTACCTAATCCTAAGCTCGTTTGTAAGAAGGTTCTGATTTTCCCTGTCGCGCATGCCGGAGTCACGCTGCAAATCAATGAGAACGTCGTGGCTGACTGTGACGGCAGGATCGTCCCAATAATATCATGCGAGGGGCCATCAAAGATGTCTTTCTGCGAGGAGTCTATGAGTAACACCATCGCACAGGAGCTACACGCGGGGAAAACGGCACATTGCAACACCCAGCCGAGTCAGGTGCGGCCAGGTGGCCGCAGTAACTTCGGTCGATGACAGCGTGCTCATACTTAACGACAGCCCCGCCCGAGTTACCATTGATGACGAGACGGAAAGTGCGGTCGTCGGAACGTACCTTGTCACGTTTGACCGCACCGCATACGTGAATGGTACCAAGTTCACTAACATCAACGGCATCGTCAAGATGATCCCTGGCTCTGCATCGGTGCCGGCGCTCAACGTCATCGAACATCAGAAGGTGTTGAGCCTGCCGTTTCTCCATCAGTTGAGTGAAGACAACCTGAGACGCATTGACGAACTTCAGTCGCAGGTGACCGTTGGACCACTGATTACGTTATCCAGTTGCTTGATGCTGTGCGGTGTGGTGTCTGTCATTGCGTGGGTCATTTGGCGCAAGAAGAAGAAGGCCCAGCATGAGAGTGTCCAGGAGGTTCTGCGAAAGCTTAAGATGACCGAGGACGCTCATGTTTTAGGAGGGGAGTAGTTAATAACGAACATCAGGAGAATTATACTAAAATACTAAAATGCTAAAATACTGACAATGCGCTTTGTCCCTTCCCCCGCGCGTGATGCTGGTGGAGCGCAATGCTTGCTTCGTTTCCAGCGATTGCCGCCGCCTAGCATACCTGGGAATCATGTGTTAATTACAAAAACTTCTGCAACTTAACCTTCAAGCAGCGTAGGTGAATTCTGGAACTTCCTTTTTTAACCTTCAAGCAGCGTAGGTGAATTCTGGAACTTCCTTTTTTAAGCGGAACATCGGCAGACGCACATGGCGCTGCATTAATAAAAATACTTAAAACCAACCAAATTGTGAATTATAAAAACTTAACTTACATATATATAATTATTTGAACCTACTGGAACCTACCGATTTCAAGTCCCTTATATAAAAATAATATTATAGTTTGTCGAGCTAATCGAAAATATATCTACTTTATTGGGTATTAAAGACATTTTCACTAATTCAGTATATATTGTTTTCTCATTTTCAATGGGTTCAGAGTATAAAAAGTTGATATGTATGTATATGTCGGAGCGTCGTTATTATTTTCCATGGCTTTAACTAATAGCGCAGCGAGTTTCGGTGCGCAGGCTTCACGATCAAAAATTGAACTGACTTCCTTTTCGTTTCTCTGCCTCGCACGGAACCACACTCGATGACAGCGTTGTAGCGCGGTCGTCGCGCTATAACGGAACTTCTTAAAGCGACAAAAATGCAAAGGACCAATCAGAGCGCAGTTAGCGGCTGATGCGATATTACAGATATGATGAAATTAGGAATTCTGGTGAAAACCAGAATTCCCATACCCCGCAACACACACACACAGTGCGTGTTTACAGTTCGCTTTGACATATGTAGGATTCTGGTGTAAACCAGAATATCCATACACACATACACAGTTACATAGTGCGTACGTGCAGTACGCAGCAACAATCACATACAGTATGCAGCAACATAGTTTGCTTCGACACGGCCATCCTGACCTTGACACATCCTCGTGTAATATGCCAAACATTAACTTCAAAAATGTCTTTGTAATAGATTTCAAACTTAATTCGTTGTCTCTTTTAGACGGATATCCAACCAATAATCATCGTTTCTCTTAACCGGATAACCATTAACAATCGTCTCTCTTCAAACTTAATTCATCGTCTCTTTTAGACGGATATCCAACCAATAAAATATTCGGTTCAACATTTCTTCGTACAAACTTTTAACATTTATTCTTAATTAAATTATTTGAAAACATATTTCTTTCGAATCAATTCAATAACTTCACCTATGCAGGTTACAAAAATAAAACATGATGCTTGTTTTCATTACATAATATTTTGCCAAATTGTCGATTTTACATTTTCTTTAACTAAAATTCCAAATTTAATTCAAAAAGAAACAATCATCGTCTCACTTGGACGGATAACCTTCGTCTCACTTGGACGGATAACCTTCGTCTCACTTGGACGGATAACCTGCGTCTCTCATAGACGAATAACCATCGTCTCTCATAGACGGAACACCATCGTCTCTCATAGACAGATAACCATCGTCTCTCATAGACGAATAACCATTCTGACATTCACACGTCCTCGTGTAATGTCCAGATATCAAGTTCAAAGACACCTTTTGTGTTTCATAATATAAACTGAATTTAAGCTTTTATTCTTAACCATAACATACAGAGTATCTTCTTCTTTTTTTTAACATAATTCATAAATTCACTTACATTTTTAACAAAACAACTAATCATTTACTTGCACTATGCGATTTTAACAAAACAACAAAGTATTTGCTTAACTTTCAAATGAACGTGCACCAGAAAATGAATGTCCAATATATAAAAATTACAAGTAGAACAAAATAATAAATTTAATTCATCGTCTCACTTGGCTCGATTCGACAGCAGCTAGAAAATTTTTAAGCGTACTCATAACACGCTCAACTTGACCGTTTGCACGACTTGGAAATCCTACAAGTTATGCAATTGTTTACAAACTTGCGAACTTATTTATTCATGTTATGAAACCAACAATATTGGTAAACCTTGTCAAGAGTTTTCTGCCAACCAAGGTGCATAACTGACTTGTGTACCTGATTTACCACGGACCATCTAAATGTTCTTGGAACAATTGGTAAAGATCGAGTTCTACCATTCCTCTGAACTTAGCTCGTAAGTTTTTGCACTGTCTTCGACAATAATATATCGGCATTAATAATATCGGAATCTTTGCGCTGTTCAGCCATAAGCCATTCACTAGATATCTCTGCCAAATCGACTCGTTTCTCAGAAATTTTACAAGTATCAATCGCATCCGTAGATGGGAGATTTCTGGAAAAGAAGTCAGCATGAGCCATTCGTTTACCCTCCCTATATTCTAAATCAAATGAGAACGGCTGTAAATAAGCCCACCATCTTTGAGCCCTAGGAGATAGGTCACGTTTGGTTCTTGATGCTTTAAGTGAATTACAATCGGTCAAAACAACAAAATCTCTGCTTGTCAAATAATGACGTAAATGTTTTATAGCCAAAACAACGCAAGAGTCTCCAATTCATAAGAATGATATAAAGCAGCCTTACTGAAAAACTCAACGACATTAGGCTTATTATTGATTTTATGCAATAAGATAGCACCGTACCCACGAGAACTTGCATCAGTATGCAACTCGATTGGATATTGCGGGTCAAAAATAACCAAAACTGGATTTTGTGTAAGAATAACTTTCTGTTTTATTTGTTCATGTTCAGGCTTCCACAGAAAATCGTTCTTTTCCGATTTTAAAAGATACAAAGGCTTCATGAAACAAGAAAATCCTTGCATAAATTGCCGAAAATATGACACCAATCCAATAAATTGCTTTAAAGCAGAAACCGACTGAGGAGGCGGTAGAGCAGTTAACGCTGAAATTTTTAGTGAATTCGGACGAATTTTTCCAGCGTTCACCTCATATCCCAAATATTGAACTGTCGACTTTAGAAACGAACACTTTTTAATACTAAACAAAAATCCAGCTTTCGTTAGAATGTCTGAAGTAACCTGTAGCCTTTCCAAAGCCTTACTCTTTGTTGAAGCCACCACCAATATGTCATCCATATAGACAACTACATATGTATTTGCAAGTTCTTCAAGTGTCTGCAAAAACTGAAGGTGCATTTTTGAGTCCAAACGGCATTGACAAAAGCCGTACACTCTATTGATTCTTCATGCATGGGAATTTGATAATATCCACTTGCCATATCTAAACATGTGAAATATTTAGCTCCATGAAGTCTAGCTATCTGATCTGCTATAAGAGGTAGAGGATATCTGTCTGAAACTGTATTAGCATTTAATTGACGGTAATTAACGCACAAACGATGAGAACTATCCTTTTTGTTCACTTACAACATAGGGCTTGCATAGGGCGAGCAGGTTTCCCTTATGACCTTGCATTCTAACAACTCTTTAATCTTGTCCCGCACCAACTCCCTTTCATTTGGGAAAAGCCTGTATGGTCTACTTTAAACAATTTTTCTGGGGTTTGCTAATTTAATTTGCATTTCACCTGTACTGACTGTAGAAGAAGGAATTCCTTTTGTGAAATACTTTGAGTAATTTTTCAATAAATTGTTTAATTCATCTTGATCTTTACCAAAAAGATTCACGTTAAAAATGTATCGTTATTTGAACAAGAGTTTACAGTTTTTGATCTGACAATTTAAAATTTTCCGGGTGACATGACATGAAAACCTTGCGATAATATTTCTCGACCAATCACAATTTCGTTTTTCAAATATTCATCGCTCAAAACATGGAATAGCATTTCAATACAATGATTGTCAATTTATACATTGCTAAGTATTTGCAATGTACTACAAATGCTGTCAATGCCAATACTCTTCAATAGTACTACATTGTTAATTCTTTTACCAACTAACTTAGAACTTATTTTTTGTTTAATTAGAAAACATTCCGCTCCAGAGTCAAATGTTGTCATGCGAGAGCCACTGCGACGCATTACCTTCTAATGCTGCACTCAAAACCATCAACAACGCACTGCCTTGTATGTTATTTTCAGCAAAAATTATATTCACTGTAGCGCGCCACGCGGACGCGTCGGCACCGGCAAGATCTGCATTAAATTTCGGCACTACTGTCTTATTTTTTTGTTGTTTCGGATGGCGCTGATTTTAATGCTTTTACAAGTTCAATAAAAAAATTTTTTTTTTCCATTTCATTAACACTCGCCATGGATCATTTGCCGTATTAGGCAGCGAGCCAGATCCCACTTCTGATGTCGGAGCGTCGTTATTATTTTCCATGGCTTTAACTAATAGCGCAGCGAGTTTCGGTGCGCAGGCTTCACGATCAAAAATTGAACTGACTGCCTTTTCGTTTCTCTGCCTCGCACGGAACCACACTCGATGACAGCGTTGTAGCGCGGTCGTCGCGCTATAACGGAACTTCTTAAAGCGACAAAAATGCAAAGGACCAATCAGAGCGCAGTTAGCGGCTGATGCGATATTACAGATATGATGAAATTAGGAATTCTGGTGAAAACCAGAATTCCCATACCCCGCAACACACACACACACAGTGCGTGTTTACAGTTCGCTTTGACATATGTACGATTCTGGTGTAAACCAGAATATCAATACACAGTTACATAGTGCGTACGTGCAGTACGCAACAACAATCACATACAGTATGCAGCAACATAGTTTGCTTCGACATATATACCCTGAATTTTCACTTTTAATATTTTCGCGACTTAACAATTAATAAAAACTTTAAGAACACTTCGTAAAATAATGTAAAACACAATCAATTTTTTTCAGTGTTTTTTGAATCGGTTCAGAAGCAATTTCTTCTTTTAGCCTTGCGCAATCTAAACTTGGATTGTAAACTTCGTCTACGGCCTTATCATATTAGGGTTCTTCTTTTGGATTTTCCATCGTTAATCAATCGTAGAATAGTCTTGGGTATTGCTTTTCTACATAAGTTGATTAACGATGGTATAGATTCGCCTTCTCTTTTATTTCCTTCCCATGCTTCTCGTCACTTTTGTCCTCTTTATTTACCTAACTGAAATGTAGTAACTGTAACTATTCTTTGTACAGTGCGTTGCGTGTCCTATGTACTAATTACAATACTTATTTTCATGTATTTATTCTGAACTCTCTCTTTCCTTAATAAAATCCTCTCTTTCAGTATATTTTAGAGAAATCACACACACACCCCAGTAGTGAAAATGTACGTGGCAATTCTCTCTACTTGTGTAGTGATTTCTCTTATTGTATTTTACTTTTTTATTATTTTATTTTTGTTATATTCTTATTACCTTGTTTTAACTTCTTCTATCGTGCTTAGTTTCAATGATATCACTAACCGTACATGGCTGTGATTTGGGGAATAGCTCGCCGGTCCGGCAAATAAAACACCCCCATCGGGTTTTATATTGTTATATATGATTAGTATTAGGCTTTTTCATTTCCCTATACTTTTATAATTTTCAATTTTGTAATTTGGAATTTGACTCACGATTTTAGTCAAATTTCTTTATAAATAAATAAAATAAAATAAAAAATAACCATTATAACACAAATTATACAATATGCAAAATTATACTTAGTATAATTGATAGAAAAACTTAGATTTTTGCTCGAGTTTTATAGGAAATATTGAACATTTACGGAGAATAAGTAGAGTACGCTTCCTGATCATGCGTGATGAATATATATATTATAATTAAGTGACATCACCCAACGTTGCCACGTTCTTACTTTTTGTTTCTACATTAACATAACATAACATAACATTATAATTTACTTCCAAATTTTGATTATGAGGTGCAAATGCAGGTTAGTTAAACAACTTTACTCACTCTGGTATCCATATATCGACCACAAATTGTTTAATTAGTTCACGAAAGGTTGATTGGTTAAGCCGTAGATGAATTAATCGAACAAAGTTAAGAGCGCCCATCAGAGTAGAGCAGCAATTTTCCGTTATCATTATTATATCTCGAAAATTGTTAATCAAAAATGATGCTTGAAAGCAAACGGTAATGCCAACCGATACAATTATATACCAAGCCCATACATTGTATATCAATGCATAGAAAGAGTTACGTATACCTGTCTTATGTTTCGGCAAAACACTTTCCAAAGGCCAAGACCCATTAAATTTTAACCATATGCACTTTAACCATATGCACTATTATGACTATTTTCAACTTTTGGCATTCGGATACCAGTCGCCTATTATTGGCCAAATATACGAAAAATGTGGTAGGTATAATTTAAATTATAAACGATGTCATTAAGAGGTCCTTTGATGTATTGTTAATACAGGTATCTTATGACGGATTCAAAAAAAAACAAGTATAAACATTAAAGTTGTACATGAACCGAACGTATAATACACTATAATTGATGGTCTCAAACAGTTGAATCTGATTTGGTAAAGAGTAAAAATTAGCATGCATAATTGTTCCAACCCAAATTTTTAAATTTTCTACACCGTAAATTAATAAAGGAGGTTAACATCAAGTTATTCGTTACATTTCGAAGTATCGAAGTATTGTCGACCGTACTTGAAAAATTGTAGGTGCACGCAAGAAAACTAGGAATTACCGGGTACACCCCCAAGGAACATAAAATTAATATTTGGGTAACAAATTGACATAGATCATTTTTTCGCGTATTGAATCTGATCTTCTTCTAATTGCATTCAATTAATTAATAATTTGCATTTAAGATACTCCCAAACTCGTATCTAGCATACAAATACAAAAAGATTAGTTTATCAATCAAATACTATATTTGTAAAAAAAATAAGAGTACTTTTTAAAAAAATTGTTTAGAGCTCCCATAAAACTAAATACAAGATTTGGAGACTCTAAATTTAAATATATAAAAAATTATGAAATTATAAAATTGAATTCGATCTTACAAAAATTACGAAACTTACGAAAAAAAAAATCAAGTAAAAATACTCAACTCGAGTAAGAGATATACCATGAACCCTTCGAATAGCCAAAGCCGCGCTCTGCTAAATGAGCAGTGAGTGCGCTGATATGTTAAATGCTTTATAACTTTTGCTTTAGATAGACACAAGGCTCTAGTAATTGAAATGAAAGGGGTATGGCATCCAAAAATACGTAAGCCAGCTTTTTTATCTTATTTATACATATTAAGTTAATAAACAAGACGTATGGCCAATCACCGAAAGTGTGTGGCCGCAGCAAAAGAATCATAAAGTTTATTCTAAGGAATTTTAATTCATTGAATTGCGGTTAAATTACCATTTTTTTAAATTTATTTATTGGAGCTTTAGTCTTCAACTCTTCAGCTCATTTATACATATGTAAACCTTTGACTATTGTGTTGGCCTATTTCAGAAATTAACTTATTATATAATTAATTAATTTGCGATATCCAAAGGATGTACTTCTGCTGATTGTATTGGAGCTTAAGTTGGCTACAAGCTGGTTTGGACGAGAAGACTGCCGCGTACCTCGAGCTATGTATTTCAATAATTTCAACTATTGTTGGCACATCAGCTATTGTTGGCACACGTGTAGAGTTTCATTTCGAACGTACCAATCAGCTGGCGTCCATCTTCGTAGAGCCTTGTTTTGCATAGTTTGAATTTTTTTATAAGTGATTTTGATGCAGGGCCCCAAAGAGGGATCGCATACTCGAAGTCCGGGAGCTATGGAGCTGTAAATTGTTATTTTGCTGCTTATTGACAGCTTCCTGCCGCTTTTAAGCATCCAATCGAGCTTCCGAAGTTTTGCTTGACACTTTTTGGATGTATGGGCCGTATGTCAGTCATTTATCTAGTAACTTTAGTAACTTTAGATACTACTGTGTGACGATGCTAATAACTATAAAGTGGCATTATTCGTTGCCTTCACGAGCACATTGATATGTAGAAAGATGTAGGTGAAATTGTAATTTAATTTTATATAAGTAAAGCTGTAATATAAGCATGAGTGGTATAAGCTTGAGATACCCTAAACTCAATGAATATTCGAGAATCTCTCACTGCTTATGGCAAACACGAATATGATTTTTAAATTTATTTTATTCGTTATATTAATCTCTAGGTTTTGTGGATTACAAGCTTATCAAGCTGATCAAGTATATACATACTTTATGTGGCCTGGCACGTCTCCTTCTGCCTTTTACATAAATTTTCACAAAACCATTATATTCTATTCTTATTGCGTTCAGGGTATAAATTGATAATAATTGCATTTTTAATATGTTCTCGTTTAAACAATTTAGTAAGTTTTGCTAAAATTGCAAATGTTAAAAATCCAAATTTAATAAATAATTTACTGGGTACCTCCTTCATATGATTTCATTTTCTAACCGATTTAAGTTAAAACTTTAAGAATTATCCGTGAAATGATACAGAGCCCAATCATTGTCTATTCTATAAGAAGAATGACACTGGACTTCATCGATAACAAAATTAAGAATTTTGCTTGAATTGTATACAGCATTTCAACATTTACATTATCCGTAATAATGTGTCCCTTCTTGTGCAGAGTGCGCTACCTGGTTACATATTATATATATATATATATATATATATATATATATATATATATATATATATATATATATATATATATATATAAATATATATATTACATAAATATATTTATTTATAAAGAAATAAAGTACATGACAAATCTATATATATAAATTGTTTAGAGCTAGAGCTCCGTGTAGTTTACATTCCTCAGAATCCCTTGTGGGGATGGTTTACAAGAAAGGACTTAACTATTTTTGGATAGTACATTTGTATTGTGCATTTAAAATCACTCAACGTTGCCACGTTCTTACTTGTTATTTCTAATTTACCTTATTATACTCACCTTTCACCTTACAATTATAATCCACTTCTAAATTTACATTAGGATATACAAATTCAGGTTAGTTAAACAACTTTACTTACTCTTGTATTTATATTTTATTTCATTTTATTTTTATATAAAAATTTGATCAAAAACTTGAGTCAAATTCAAAATTATAATGAAAAAGCCTAACAATAACAATATTTAACAATGTTATCACCAACCCGATGGGGGTGTTTTATTTTCCAGACCGACGAGCTATTCCGCGATTCAAGTGTGGTTAGTGATATCATTGAAAACTAAGCAAGATAAAAAAAAAAAAATATTATGACTACAAGTTAAAAAAATTAATAAAATTAAAAGTAAAATAAAATATGCGAAATCACTACACAAGTAGGGGGAAATGCCAGGTGCATTCTCACTACTGGGTAAAATTTCCTTGAAGTACGCTGAAAGATAGGATTTTATTGAGGAAAGAGAAAGTTCAGAACTAAATACAAGGAAAAAATTATTGTAATTAGTACATAAACCACGAAACGAACTGTGCAAAGAATAGTTATAGGTACTTATAGGCAAATAAAGCGGACAAAAATGACGAGAAACACGAGAAGGAACTAAGAAATTGATTTGCAGTAAGAGAGAAGGCGAATCAATACCACCGTTAATCAACTTATGTAGAAAAGACCAACGTTTAATAAAACCAAGTACACTTTTGGCTTCATTAATGATGGTTAGGATACGGGCATTGAAACTAAGTTTGCACTCAAAGAGCACCCCGAGATCTTTAATTGTAAAAATACGTTGCAAGGACACATTGTTGATTGTATAATCAGCAAAAAATGGAGTGGTACGACTGAAAGTCATTGTCATACACTTAGAACAATTTAGATGCAACTGATTGGCTTTACACCAATATTGAAAGGAAATTAGATCATCCTGTAGGCATAGATGATCTATTGAGTTCTTGTATGAGAGACAGAGTCATCGGCATACATAAATATTCTAGAGTAAGAAATACAGCTAGGAAGGTAATTTATAAAAAGGGAGAAAAGTAGAGGGCCCAAGTGACTACCCTGAGGAACACCTGAAGAAACAAATATGACCTTCGAAGTAGATGTTCTTAACAGAACTCTTGGGGTTCTGCCCTTTAAATAGGAAGCTTTCCAAGGCAGAAGTTTAGGGGAAAATCCCAATTGGTCAACCTTTTGAAGCAAGATGTCATGCTGAACAGAGTCAAATGCCTTACCTCAGTGTATATAACATATGTTTGCATTTTATTTAAAAAGCTTTAATTGAGTAGGGATGAAAATTCAAATAAGTTCGTAGAGGTTGATCGATTCTGAACAAAACCATGCTGCGATGGTGAAATAATGGATTTACAAAAGTGTTGCAAATTAAAAGTTATTAATTTTTTCAAATAAGTTCGGAATAGGTTGGCAATGCCTCTGTAATTTGAAATATCAGATCTTCCTCCCTTTTTTTTATACAGAGAAATAATAAATGATTCTTTCCAAATTGAAGGGAATACCGAGGTATCAAGAGAGACAGGAGAAATATTAGGAACGATAATGGCATTTCCATTAATTTTAGAATTTAAAATTGGAAATGATTTGGTTTCTGGAATGACAGTTGAGTAAATGGATTGGAATAACTTTGCAAATAGATCTGAGGTATCTTGATCATTGCAAGTACTGTCACAACCTAGGAAAAACGAGGATAGAAACCCAGAAGATTTACGCTTCAAATTTACAAATGAATAAAATCTTTTGGGCTCACGAGCAACCTGCCTTTTACAGTGTTTAAGATAATTCTCATAATAACGAGAATTTAAAATATTGAAATTTACACCAGTCAACGACCGAACCCGACTTTTTAAAACAATTAGATTTAATACTTTTTAAAGTTGAAAGAGTCGGTATACAAAAGGGGATGATCTTAAAACATTAATGCTAGCGTCATCATTAGTAAAAACAAGATCAAGAGAACGATTCAAATGATTAGAAATTGAGTTCATCTGATACATACAAAAGTTAAACAATTCATCAAAAAAATAATGATCAATTGTTGGAATAAGATAATTCGAATTGGGAGATGAGGCCCAAGAATTGTAAGGAATATTAAAATCAACAACCATAGGAAATAAGTCATAATCTTGAACATATTCATACATTTCTTTAATACAAGATATATGATGACTACAAACTTGTAAATCGGAAGAAGGAGGGATATATGAACAAGTAACGTATAGGGAACAAGACTGAAAATTTTAACTCCAATAATCTCAACATTGTGAATTGATGAGAAGGTAAAAGATTCCGAGAGAAAATGATATTTAACAGCTATTAAAACATCACTTTCTCTACGAGACAAGCGATCAAGTCTATAAATAGTGAAATTATTTGAAAGAACCTCACTGTTATAAACATTTTGACTTAATCATGTTTCATTGAGGGCTATAAGTTCAGATTGGACATTACAGCTATGCAGAAATAGATTTTTTAATTTATCATTAAGGCCTCGAACATTTTGATAAATAATAGATAGCTGAGGAAAAGATGGAAAGAAACTTAGGCTTTTGATACAGCCTGCGGAAAAGATGGAAAGAAACTTAGGTCTTTGATACAGCTTCAGATGAAGGTTGTACCGAAACGGGAATTAAAGACACTGGAGAAATTCTATTCCGAATCTTAGGTTTGAATTCATGCACAACTACATGGGGTGGCCAAAAGTTTGGATCACATATAGTTTCGAAAAATTCAATTGGTACATTGATTTTAAATTAAGCAATTTCATGAGGAGACGCAAAATTAAAGTTCGAGATAAAGACTTTAGACGTCATTTTACTCTCAATAAATGCAGACACACCCTCACATTTCGTATCTGATGAAAGGCTAGATAAGAAAACTTGCTTTCGAGGAGAACCAAACAGATAAATATGGTAATATAGGAGTAGGAGACGGTGTCTGATTGTTGTTTTTAGTTTGACCAACCCTCGGAGAAACTTTAACTTTTTTAATACGGGCCTTTTGAATGTCTGTTGACACTAGGCACAGATATTTCAACTAAATCATCTGATATGGGAATAGATAATTCTGAGCAATGTGAAGAAGGGGTTGATAAGTTAGGAGACGCTACTTGAATGGAGGGGGAAACTAACAGTGATGGAGTAATCACTGTATTAAGCGGAGAATCGAAATTGTACTGATTCAATATTTCTTCACCAGCTTTCAGTTCATTAAGCTGTTTTGAAAATTTACTTAGATTTGAATACTGAACCCACACTGAATTATACATCTTGGAAAAACTTAATTATTTTTCCAAACAATCCTGGCAAGACCAGGACACCACCACACCCACTTTTGGGAGCAGCCATGACTCAATCACAGTCACGGCCCGAGATTGTGCATTAGATTCTCGCACAACCAGCAACCAACAAATTGCATTTGTGCAGAATCAGTGACTTGCCGAAATGTATATGTACATTTCTTACAGCATATCATATACAGTGGATACAACAGGGGAGGAAATCAAAACTAAAATTAAAACAGAGAGGATTACTTGTGTTGATAGAAACAAAAATCACAAACAACAGCACTCAGCTAATACAGAGATCAAAAGACAAACAGGTGATGAAGAAACAGAAAATAAAGCGGGAGAGAGCTACACCACAAACGAAATAAATTTCGTAAGAAATAAAAACAAACACTAAGCTAAGCGTGAGCGAACGATAGCGAACACACACACTAACCCGTGTAAAAGACAGAAAGCAAAGAAGAAGGTGCCAGACTAGGAAATACCCTAATCCCCGCCTATCGGCGGTTTTAAATGCACTTCAAAGTTTTCATTTAATTTTAAATTAAATTAAATAAAAAATTAAAAAATAAATAAAAATAAGTAACCTGCATAAAAAAAAGTTTTGACGTCAGCTTAGCGAATCGAACCCGGGTCTGCATGTCGGCGATCGGCGCTCTACCAACACAGCCGTTGCACTACATGAGAGCGAGATAGCGAATTCCTAAGTAAAGTTATTGAGCTACTGAGCTACTGCAACTGAGCAGCTGAACTTCTGCTTAAAATTCGTCCCCAATTTGTCTTTGTTGTTGCCGTTATGAATTCTTAGAATTTTCTAGATGCTTCTGCTGCTGTTAGCACGTGCGTGTGTACGTAAACGTTTGGTAAACGTTTCGTTTAATAACATAATGCATTTCATCTATTCATATGTATATTATATTGACTTTATTTAAATTATATCAATGTTATTCTTATTTTATATACATGTAAATATGTACAGTATGTACATACATACATTTAGTTTGACACGAAAGTGTTTTCACAGCGAAAAATTGTCATATTTTTTTACTTTAAGCCTTAAAAAAAAAGACAATGGTTAAGATTTCAATAATTTTTTTAATTATAGCTAGTAATTTAAACAATTATCTTTTAAAATTAATAACAAAAAGTTTAAAACTTATTCATGTTGCTGAGATAAATAACATTAACTAAAAAATGAACTAAATTCTGGTGACACGAAAGTGTTTGCACAAACGTTAATTCTATTTTCTACTTAATCCGTTATTCGCGTTTACCGTAATACTCGGAACTTTGAGTATGCAGCTTTGTTGCTGATGCCATATTTTGACTAATTTCATCACTTTTCGTTTGAGTTGATGAAAATTAGACACACATTTGAGAAAATGTAAAATGCCTGGAAAACGTTTATCATTTGATATGCTTCAGTTGGTTTTTTATAACCATTGGGAAAACGGTCCCGCAGATTGCTGAAATGTTCGCAATCTCAAGGAGAACTGTTTACAATATTATAAGTCGCGCTGAAAATGAGGGAAGACTGCAGCCGAAGCCTCCAATTGGACGACCTCGCGCTTTAAATGATAGGGCAGAGCGGATTATGACCCGGAAAATTAATGATAACCCCACAATTTCGACCAGAACGCTTGCCAGTGAGCTTCAAGAAGAATGTGGCATTACAATTTCCAGGGAAGGTGTTCGCAGAGCCTTGAAAAGGAATGACTTTTCATCTAGAGCTGCACGGAAAAAACCATTGATGTCGGCTGAACACATAAATAGACGCCTAACTTTCTCCAGAGTGCACGTGGAACAGCCAGACTCATATTGGAATGAAGCTATATTTTGCGATGAGACCAAAATGATGCTTTACTACAATGATGGACCCAGCAGAGTGTGGCGGAAGCCTTTAAAAGCGCTGGAAACAAAAAATATAATTCCCACAGTAAAGTTTGGAAAACTTTCCGTGATGGTTTGGGGTGCATCTCAAACAAAGATGTGGGCGACTTGTGCTTTATTGAGAACACCATGGATGCTAAGCAAATATTTAGACATTTTGCGCACACATTTGGTGGCGAGTGCCCACAAATTTCAGTTTTATAGGGATGGTAAGGCAACTTTTAAACTTTACCAAGACAATGACCCTAAGCACAAAGCCAACTCCGTGAGGTGCTGGCTGCTATACAATTTCAAAAAGGTGTTCGATACTCCTGCTCAGAGTCCGGATCTCAATCCAATCGAGAATTTGTGGGCCGATCTAATAAAACGGACAGCTAAGCGACGGCCAACAAATAAAACTGATCTCAGGGCGATTATTATGGAGGAATGGGAGAAAACACCGATTGAATACGTTCAAAAGCTTATTAACTCGATGAATAGACGATTGGAAGCGGTTGTTAAAACCAACGGTGGATACACCAAATACTAATTTTAGAATTTAAGCTGTTCAAATTGGATATTTTTCTTTTAATTTACTTTTGTGCAAACACTTTCGTGTCACCAGAATTTAGTTCATTTTTTAGTTAATGTTATTTATCTCAGCAACATGAATAAGTTTTAAACTTTTTGTTATTAATTTTAAAAGATAATTGTTTAAATTACTAGCTATAATTAAAAAAATTATTGAAATCTTAACCATTGTCTTTTTTTTTAAGCCTTAAAGTAAAAAAATATGACAATTTTTCGCTGTGAAAACACTTTCGTGTTAAACTGTATGTACATGCATATTGCAAGCAAAGCATTCATACACACGCACACGCATACGCTCTGCTAACTGCGCGGTTTACTCAGCGACTGCGCTGCGCCACTATGTGCATGTTACGGGAAATTAAATGCTTAATAACTTTTTCTGAATCAAATTTGCGCAGCGTGATTATATCATTCATATGTGTGAATGTGCAAAAGCACAAGTCTTTAGTATGTGAAATAAATGTTTTGAAAATTTGGGCGTGGTATCCAAAATTTAACAATAATCAAAATTGTATAAAAGTCCCATTAAGCTAAATACAAGATTTGGAGACTCTAACTATAAAGATGTAGTACATATAAATTTAAAACTGAAAATCGATTTCGTTTTTAATCGATAAAAAAAAACGAAAAGACTTATCGAATTTCTAAACTCATTTGGGCTGCAACAAAACCATTATACCCTGATTACCCATTTTTAATGGGTTCAGGGTATAAAAACGAAAGAATATAAATACAAAACGACAATAGAAATTTTGATATAATTTCTGACGCTCACAAAACTTTGTAAATAAAAACAAAAAACAAATAATTACCAATATACAAATAATGTGTAAATATAAAAACAAACAACACGGAGCGCAGACAAAAATACGTCTCACTCTCACAAACTCAGAACACTCTCTAACGACCACAAATTGTTTAATCAGTTCTCGAAATTTTATTGATGAACAATGTGAAGGGCGTTGCACACCAATTGAATCAAAGCAAAATTGTCTAAATGTCCCGTAAAGCTAAATGTAAGATTTGGAGGCTCTAACTTTAAAGCTGTAAAAGATATAATTTAAATCAAAATTTCGATTTTCATTTTTAATCGATAACAAAACCAGTAAGAAAGCTCTTTTTGAGACCGTTCGCTTAGGGGACACTCGGAACCCTTCAAATAGCCGATATTGCAAACATGCTATGATTTTTTGACATATATATTGCAAGCAAAATGTACTGACTGATAAGTTTGGGCTGCAATATGCCTATAATATGGGAAATTAAATGTTTAATAACTTTTTGTAGATGGACTTTTCTTGATTAAATTTTCACAGTCGGATTATGCCGTTCACATGCGTGTATTTGGCAAAGCACAAATACTTGAATTACGATTTTTGCAACTATAGGTCGAAGGGGTGTGGCATCTAAATACTACAACATGTCTGTTTCCACTACTCCTAACTGGACAGTAAATTTGAAGTCTACAGCTGAAATGGTACACATAAAGCGAAGTCGATTTATAATATTTATAGATAATTAGAAAGCGGGGTGAGTTATCGAAAAAAAAAAAAAAACAAACTCGTACTCTGTGTGGTATTCGCGACTATACATGTCAAATTTCAATTGTATTAAATACACATTACACTAAATACACAGTTAGGAGATTATTAGGGGTATGGCAAATTGGTTAATTCGTCTCTAGGAATGTTTCGGAACCTGTAAATGGAGCCTTCTTGCTCACACACGCCTTATCTTTCCTTAACATTACCAACCATCAGGAGATATTGAGCCTACCGTACTTCCAAAGACTAAATGTCGCAAATCTGCGCCAAATAACAACACTACAGGATGAACTAAGTCGGAAGCCTATAATATCAGGATCCATCGTAGTGGTGTTCATAATCCTTTGCTACGCGTCGCTGAAGTCCTATCAGAAGTACCGGACAGCCAGGCATCAGCGAACCCTAAATACAATGATCGACAGCCTGAGGAAATCCGAGGACGTCTTTCACTTAAGCGTGGGAGGAGTTAACACGATCACTCAGCAGAATGAAAAAGAGCAGAGTGTTTGTGTTTAAGTCCGCGACGTCAGCCGAGATAGCGGATGTTGCCCAACATCGACAAGCGGCGACAATGTTGAGAGCTACGGACACCCGACACGAGGCGCAGACGTTGCAGTTTTCGGAGTTAGAGCTAGCTTAGCTTTAAGTTCTTTTTGTAATGAAGTACAGTTGATCTTTGAGAATAAACAGTAACGTCCGTCGCTTTACCATAAACCTGAGTCTCTCAATTACGCGCAACACTGCGCGCACGACAAAACGTAAAAAAATAACTTGTACATATATTGCAAGCGCCACATATCGACTCAGCTCATCGAGCTAATCAAGAATATATATGAATATATATACTTTATGGGGTCTACGAAGTCCCTTTCCTCCTGTTACATACATTTTCACACAAACATTATACCCTGATTTCCCATTTTCAATGGGTTCAGGGTATACAAAAAATAAGACTGCTATAGTGGAAACAACACGACTAGAAGATACCCTGGGAATAGCATGGTATATAGCTCCCATGAAACAAAATACTAGATTTGAAGACTCTTAATTTAAAGACGTTATATACATATATATAATTATTTGAACCTACTGGAACCTACCAATTTCAAGTCCCTTATATAAAAATTATATTATAGTTTGTCTAGGGTATTAAAGACATTTTCACTAATTCAGTATATATTGTTTTCTCATTTTCAATGGGTTCAGAGTATAAAAAGTTGATATGTATATACCCTGAATTTTCACTTTTAATATAAAAACTTTAAGAACACTTCGTAAAATAATGTAAAACACAATCAATTTTTTTCAGTGTTTTTTGAATCGGTTCAGAAGCAATTTCTTCTTTTTGCCTTGCGCAACCTAAACTTGGATTGTAAACTTCGTCTACGGTCTTATCATATTAGGGTTCTTCTTTTGGATTTTCCATCGTTAATCAATCGTAGAATAGTCTTGGGTATTGCTTTTCTACACAAGTTGATTAACGGTGGTATTGATTCGCCTTCTCTTTTATTTCCTTCCCATGCTTCTCGTCACTTTTGTCCTCTTTATTTACCTATATGTAACTGTAACTATTCTTTGCACAGTGCGTTGCGTGTTCTATGTACAATTACAATACTTATTTTCATGTATTTATTCTGAACTCTCTCTTTCCTTAATAAAATCCTCTCTTTCGGTATATTTTAGAGAAATCACACACACACCCCAGTAGTGAAAATGCACGTGGCAATTCTCTCTACTTGTGTAGTGATTTCTCTTATTGTATTTTACTTTTTTATTATATATATGATGAATATATATATTAGAATAAAGTGACATCACCCAACGTTGCCACGTTCTTACTTTTTGTTTCTACATTAACATAACATAACATAATATTATAATCTACTTCCAAATTTTGATTATGATGTGCAAATGCAGGTTAGTTAAACAACTTTACTCACTCTGGTATCCATATATCGACCACAAATTGTTTAATTAGTTCACGAAAGTTTGATTGGTTAAGCCGTAGATAATTTAATCGAACAAATTTAAGAGCGCCCATCAGAGTAGAGCAGCAATTTTCCGTTATCATTAATGGTAATGCCAACCGATACAATTATATACCAAGCCCATACATTGTATATCAATGCATAGAAAGAGTTACGTATACCTGTCTTATGTTTCGGCAAAACACTTTCCAAAGGCCAAGAACCATTAAATTTTAACCATATGCACTGAAACCGCATGCGAAAATTACATCCGCGCACGGTAGTGCATTGAACATCATACTATTATGACTATTTTCAACTTTTTCCATTCGGATACCAGTCGCCTATTATTGGCCAAATAAACGAAAAATGTGGTGGGTATAATTTAAATTATAAACGATGTCATTAAGAGGTCCTTTGATGTATTGTTAATACAGGTATCTTATGACGGATTCAAAAAAAAACAAGTATAAACATTAAAGTTGTACATGAACCGAACGTATAATACACTATAATTGATGGTCTCAAACAGTTGAATCTGTTTTGGTAAAGAAGTAAAAATTAGCATGCACTTAATTGTTCCAACCCAAATTTTTAAATTTTCTACACCGTAAATTAATAAAGGACGTTAACATAAACTTATTCGTTACATTTCGAAGTATCCAAGTATTGTCGACCGTACTTGAAAAATTGTAGGTGCACGCAAGAAAACTCGGAAGTACCGGGTACACCCTCAGGGAACATAAAATTCATATTTGGGTCACCAATTGACATACATCAGTAACTCAAATATTCAATTTTTAAACTGATAGACCTTTACGTTTAGAAATATAATTTTTTGCGTATTGAATCTGATCGCCTTCCGATTTTTGCATTTAAAGATACTCCAAAGCTCGTATCTTGCATACAAATAAAAGCAGTTTAGTTTATCACAATCAAATAACATATTTGTAAAAAAATAAGAGTACTGTTAAAAACAAAATTGTTTAGAGCTCCCATAAAACTAAATACAAGATTTGGAGACTCTAACTTTAAAGATGAAATCTTAAAATTGAATTTGGATCTTCGTTGTTAATCGATAACAAAACAAGTAAGGAAACTCTAGTCGGAGGTGCCCGACTAGGAAATACCCTAAGCCCGGCATATCGGCGGTTTTAAATGCACTTCAAAGTTTGCATATAATTATAAATTAAATTAAAAAATTAAATAAAAGTAAAAATAAGTGTAACTTGCATACAAAAATTTTAACCGGCAGTTTAGAGAATCGAACCCGGGTCTGCATGTCAGCAATCGGCGCTCTACCAACACAGCCGTTGCACTACATGAGAGCGAGATAGCGAATTCCTAAGTAAAGTTATTGAGCTACTGAGTTACTGCTACTGAGCTGCTTAAAATTCATCCCCAATTAGTCTTTGTTGTTGCCGTTATGAATTCTTAGAATTTTCTAGATGCTTCTGCTGTTGTTAGCACGTGCGTGTGTACGTAAACGTTTGGTAAACGTTTTGCTTAATAACATATGTATATTTTATTGACTTTATTTAAATTATATCAATGTACATTTTGTTGCCGTTATGAATTCTTAGAATTTTCTAGATGCTTCTGCTGCTGTTAGCACGTGCGTGTGTACGTAAACGTTTGGTAAACGTTTTGCTTAATAACATTATATATATGATCTATACATACATATGTATATTATATTGACTTTACTTAAATTATATCAATGTTATTCTAATTTTATATACATGTAAATATATACAGTATGTACATACATACATATGTACATGCATATTGCAAGCAAAGCATTCATACACACGCACACGCATACGCTCTGCTAACTGCGCGGTTTACTCAGCGACTGCGCTGCGCCACTATGTGCATGTTATGGGAAATTAAATGCTTAATAACTTTTTCTGAATCAAATTTGCGCAGCGTGATTATATCATTCATATGTGTGAATGTGCAAAAGCACAAGTCTTTAGTATGTGAAATAAATGTTTTGAAAATTTGGGCGAAGGGGGCGTGGTATCCAATACTTAACAATAATCAAAATTGTATAAAAGTCCCATTAAGCTAAATACAAGATTTGGAGACTCTAACTATAAAGATGTAGTACATATAAATTTAAAACTGAAAATCGATTTCGTTTTTAATCGATAAAAAAAAACGAAAAGACTTATCGAATTTCTAAACTCATTTGGGCTGCAACAAAACCATTATACCCTGATTACCCATTTTTAATGGGTTCAGGTTATAAAAACGAAAGAATATAAATATTAAAACGACAATAGAAATTTTGATATAATTTCTGACGCTCACAAAACTTTGTAAATAAAAACAAACAACAAATAATTACCAATATACAAATAATGTGTAAATATAAAAACAAACAACACGGAGCGCAGACAAAAATACGTCTCACTCTCACAAACTCAGAACACTCTCTAACGACCACAAATTGTTTAATCAGTTCTCGAAATTTTATTGATGAACAATGTGAAGGGCGTTGCACACCAATTGAATCAAAGATTTGGAGGCTCTAACTTTAAAGCTGTAAAAGATATAGTTTAAATCAAAATTTCGATTTTCGTTTTTAGCCGACCGTTCGCTTAGGAGACACTCGGAACCCTTCAAATAGCCGATATTGCAAACATGCTATGATTTTTTGACATATTTTTTGCAAGCAAAATGTACTGACTGATAAGTTTGTGCTGCAATATGCCTATAATATGGGAGATTATGCGTTTAATAACTTTTTGTAGATGGACTTTTCTTGATTAAATTTTCACAGTCGGATTATGCCGTTCACATGCGTGTATTTGGCAAAGCACAAATACTTGAATTACGATTTTTGCAACTATTGGTCGAAGGGGTGTGGCATCTAAATACTACAACATGTGTCTTTCCACTACTCCTAACTGGACAGTAAATTTGAAGTCTGCAGCTGAAATGGTACACATAAAGCGAAGGCAATTTATAATATTTATAGATAATTAGAAAGCGGGGTGAGTTATCGAAAAAAAAAAAAAAAACAAACTCGTACTCTGTGTGGTATTCGCGACTATACATGTCAAATTTCAATTGTATTAAATACACATTACACTAAATACACAGTTAGGAGATTATTAGGGGTATGGCAAATTGGTTAATTCGTATCTTGTTTGAATGTTTTGGAACTGGGTGCTGTGGTAGAATGAGTAACTCGCAATCGGTGGCGCCTGACTTTATTTGTTTTCTATTTGGGCTTCAATAGCGCTACTCTTAAAATATTGAATATTTTATTTACCATACTTTTAAAAGACTCAATTCTAATTAATTCAAAGATCTGTTCACTCTGTGCCTGTTTGAGTTGGCTAATCTCAAGTATACTGGCATCCATTTCAAGCCTTTGGATAACTTATTTCCCATTTTCAATGGGTTCAGGGTATACAAAAAAATAAGACTGCTATAGTGGAAACAGCACGACTAGAAGATACCCTGCGAATAGCATGGTATATAGCTCCCATGAAACAAAATACTTTATTTGAAGACTCTAAATTTAAAGACGTTATATACATATATATAATCATTTGAACCTACTGGAACCTACCAATTTCAAGTCCCTTATATAAAAGTTATATTATAGTTTGTTTAGGGTATTAAAGACATTTTCACTAATTCAGTATACATATATTGTTTTCTCATTTTCAATGGGTTCAGAGTATAAAAAGTTGATATGTATATACCCTGAATTTTCACTTTTAATATAAAAACTTTAAGAACACTTCGTAAAATAATGTAAAACACAATCAATTTTTTTCAGTGTTTTTTGAATCGGTTCAGAAGCAATTTCTTCTTTTAGCCTTGCGCAATCTAAACTTGGATTGTAAACTTCGTCTACGGTCTTATCATATTAGGGTTCTTTTGGATTTTCCATCGTTAATCAATCGTAGAATAGTCTTGGGTATTGCTTTTCTACATAAGTTGATTAACGATGGTATTGATTCGCCTTCTCTTTTATTTCCTTCCCATGCTTCTCGTCACTTTTGTCCTCTTTATTTACCTATATGTAACTGTAACTATTCTTTGCACAGTGCGTTGCGTGTTCTATGTACTAATTACAATACTTATTTTCATGTATTTATTCTGAACTCTCTCTTTCCTTAATAAAATCCTCTCTTTCAGTATATTTCAGAGAAATCACACACACACCCCAGTAGTGAAAATGCACGTGGCAATTCTCTCTACTTGTGTAGTGATTTCTCTTATTGTATTTTACTTTTTTATTATTTTATTTTTCTTATATTCTTATTACCTTTTTTTAACTTCTTCTATCGTGCTTAGTTTCAATGATATCACTAACCATACATGGCTGTGATTTGGGGAATAGCTCGCCGGTCCGGCAAATAAAACACCCCCATCGGGTTGGTGATATTATTGTTATATATGATTAGTATTAGGCTTTTTCATTTCCCTATACTTTTATAATTTTCAATTTTGTAATTTGGAATTTGACTCACGATTTTAGTCTTATTTCTTTATAAATAAATAAAATATAATAAAAAATAACCATTATAACACAAATTATACAATATGCAAAATTATACTTAGTATAATTGATAGAAAAATTAAAATTTTTTCTCGAGTTTTATAGGAAATATTGAACATTTACGGAGAATAAGTAGACTACGCTTCCTGATCATGCGTGATGAATATATATATTATAATTAAGTGACATCACCCAACGTTGCCACGTTCTTACTTTTTGTTTCTACATTAACATAACATAACATAACATTATAATTTACTTCCAAATTTTGATTATGAGGTGCAAATGCAGGTTAGTTAAACAACTTTACTCACTCTGGTATCCATATATCGACCACAAATTGTTTAATTAGTTCACGAAAGTTTGATTGGTTAAGCCGTAGATGAATTAATCGAACAAAGTTAAGAGCGCCCATCAGAGTAGAGCAGCAATTTTCCGTTATCATTATTATATCTCGAAAATTGTTAATCAAAAATGATGCTTGAAAGCAAATGGTAATGCCAACCGATACAATTATATACCAAGCCCATACATTGTATATCAATGCATAGAAAGAGTTTCGTATACCTGTCTTATGTTTCGGCAAAACACTTTCCAAAGGCCAAGACCCATTAAATTTTAACCATATGCACTGAAACGGCATGCGAAAATTCGCATCCGCGTACGGTAGTGGATTGAACATCATACTATTATGACTATTTTCAACTTTTGCCATTCGGATACCAGTCGCCTATTATTGGCCAAATAAACGAAAAATGTGGTGGGTATAATTTAAATTATAAACGATGTCATTAAGAGGTCCTTTGATGTATTGTTAATACAGGTATCTTATTAAGGATTAAAAAAAAATACAAGTATAAACATTAAAGTTGTACATGAACCGAACGTATAATACACTATAATTGATGGTCTCAAACAGTTGAATCTGTTTTGGTAAAGAAGTAAAAATTAGCATGCACTTAATTGTTCCAACCCAAATTTTTAAATTTTCTACACCGTAAATTAATAAAGGACGTTAACATAAACTTATTCGTTACATTTCGAAGTATCCAAGTATTGTCGACCGTACTTGAAAAATTGTAGGTGCACGCAAGAAAACTCGGAAGTACCGGGTACACCCTCAGGGAACATAAAATTCATATTTGGGTCACCAATTGACATACATCAGTAACTCAAATATTCAATTTTTAAACTTATAGACCTTTAGGTTTAAAAATATAATTTTTTGCGTATTGAATGTGATCGCTTTCTGATTTTTGCATTTAAAGATACTCCAAAGCTCGTATCTAGCATAGAAATACAAACAGTTTAGTTTATCACAATCAAATAACATATTTGTAAAAAAATAAGAGAACTCTTAAAAACAAATTTGTTTAGAGCTCCCATAAAACTAAATACAAGATTTGGAGACCCTAACTTTAAAGATGAAATCTTAAAATTGAATTTGGATCTTCTTCTTGGTTGTTAATCGATAAGAAAAAACGAGAATATAATTTTTAAAACAATATAGACCTACGCGTGATATACAGAAACTTATAAAAAAAAAAAAAACAAAAAACAAGTAAAAAATCGAGACGGCTCGAGTAAGAGATACCATGAATCCTTCGAATCTGCTAAATGAGCAGTGAGTGCGCTGATATGTTAAATGCTTAATAACTTTTGTTTTAGATAGACACAAGCTCCAGTATTTTAGCTTTAATGGTACACATAACTATATTCGTAACTCGAAGTCAATTAATCGGAATTCATTGATAATTAGGAACCGGGATGAGCTAACGAAACACAACAAACTTGTATTTAAAAAAAAAAATTCATATTTCTATCTTTAACGAGTTCGCAAGGTTCATAAAGATGGACAGCGCTATATCTTAGGTCGTAGAACTGATCAGGAATATATATACTTCATTGGGTCTGCGACGTCTCTTATTTCTTGTTACATTAACTTTTACAAAAACATTAATAAGCAGTCTTACTGACAGGCGGTCGCAGAGGTAGACGAACTCGGCTTGTCACCCTGATCAAGATTATATATTCTTTATATTGATTTTCCCATTTTTGTATGGGTTCAGGTTATAATAAGCATAACATAATCTTATTAAAATATATTAAGCTATTAAATAAAACGTATGGCCAATTACCGAAAATGCGCGGCCGCAGCAAAAGAATCATAAAGCTTATTCTAAGCAATTTTAATTCATTGAATTGCGATTAAATAACCATATATTTATTTTTTTTTTCATTTATTTATTGCAGCTTTAGTCTTCAACTCTTCAGCGCATTTTTATGTAAACCTTAGACTATTGTGTTGGGTAGGTGCCTATTTCAAAAATTAATTTATTATATAATTAATTAATTTCCGATATCCAAAGGATGTACTTTTTTCAGCATTCTAATTGTATTGGACCTTAAGTTGGCTGCAAGCTGGTTTGGATGAGAAGACAGCCGCGTACCTCGAGCTATGTATTTCAATAATTTCAACTATTGTTGGCACGTCAGCTATTTTTATAAGTGATTTTGATGCAAGGCCCCAAAGAGGGATCGCATACTCGAAGACCGGGCCACTATGGAGCTGTAAATTGTTATTTTGCTGCTTATAAACAGCTTGCTGTCGCTTTTCAGCATCCAGTCGAGCTTCCGAAGTTTTGCTTGGGACTTCTTGGATGTATGGGCCGTATGTCAGTCACTTATCGAGTACCATTTGATACTTAACTTTAGATGCTACTGTGTAGCCTTCACGAGCACATTAATATGTAGACAGATGTACGTGCAAGTCCAGGTGAAAATTTGTTGAAAATGTAATTTAATTTTATATAAGTAAAGCTGTAATATAAGTAAGAGTGGTATATGCTTGAGATACCCTGAACTCAATGAATAGTCGAGAAACTGCGTATGGCATACACGAGTGTGATTTTTAAATTTCATATCATATTAATCTCTAGGTTTTGTGGATTACGAGATCGATGCTTTCAGACAGACGGACGGACGGACAGGAGTATATATATAAAGTATATATATATACAAGTATATATATATATACTTTATGTGGCCTGCCACGTCTCCTTCTGGCTTTTACATAACATACATAAATTTCACAAAACCAATTTATTTTATCTCTATTGCGTTCAGGGTATAAATTGATAATATTTTAATTTTTAAGTAAGTTTTGGCAAAATTGTAAAAGTTAAAAATCCAAATTTAATAAATAATTTACTGTGGACCTCCTCCATATGATTTCATTTTTTAACCGATTTAAAACTTTAAGAATTATCCGTGAAGTGATACAGAGCCCAATCATTGTCTATTCTATAAGAAGAATGACACTGGACTTAATCGATAACAAAATTAAGAATTTTGCTTGAATTGTATACAGCATTTCAACATTTACATTATCCGTAATAATGTGTCCGTCCTTGTGTAGAGTGCCCTACCTGGTTACATATTATATACATATATAATATATATAAATGACATCTTACAATATATATAATATATATATTCTAAGATGTCATTTATTCTAAGTATCGATTGTTAGTAGTAAGTTAGTATTTTTAAGTATCGATTGTTAATTGTAAAACATATCGAAATGTAGCCTAAGGCCACACTGGAAGCAAGTCTCTCTCTCTCCTTCCGGTAACGCCAAAATAAGCAGACGTACTCACACGAGATCAACAAATAAATCTTTGGACATCCGCTAATCGGATGTCATTTCCACTGAGAAATTAGTCTTTTATATCTCAGAAGTGGGATAGTAACTCAAAAATATACATATTTCTGTGCACGCCATCAATTTGGACAATTTTAATAATTTTCAAGGAAGATTGCCCTGATCAGCTCCACAATGGGAATCATCAAAGGGGGGATGACTGCGCGCAAGCGGAGTTGAGGTGCCGCCGTCAGCCACAGTCGTGCAAATTCTCCGACTGTACGCTTCGTTAGGCACCGCCACAAGAGACAGCGAAGAATCAGCGCTGTCGTCGCCTGCCGCCGCTGTGCCCGCCACTGCCGCCGCCAACTTTACCACCCCTGCCGCCCCCGCTGATGATGTGGAAGTTAGTCTAAGCCATTTACAACTGGTGAGTGTTGCTTTTGTTTGTAATGAAGTGCAAGGTAAGAAATTAATAAATATGTTTTCTCTTCTCGATTCGGGCAGCCCGAAGAGTTTCCTACGACAATCTGAAGTCCCCCCTCATTGCCGTCTTAGCCCCAGTAGACTGAACTGCCGTGGTTTAGGAAATAGTCAACTTCTGTCACTGGGTCAGGTTCAGTGTATCGTCCATTTCCTCAGTACTGAGATAATACACACGTTTGAAGTTTTGCCAAATAAAGCAACCGAACTGGCGATAATTATAGGTAGAGATCTTCTGTATAAAACTAACATTAGACTTTGTAAACTTAAGGAAAAGAAATATAGAAAAGAATGTATGTTAATTATGAATAAACCTACTGAGTGTATAGATGCGAAATTCACTGCTGTTCTGAAGTCATTTGACATATTGAGAAAAGATATAGCGGTACTACCGCACGATAAGAATAGAATTGTATCTGCCGAAGTGTTGCCTGATTTTCCCCTTCTAGAAACTTTTGCTGTACCTCCGGAAACACTGAATGAGGCCCTGCTGTCGATGAGTCAGTGTATATATGGAGCCCACTTTACGGGAAGAGCAAGTCGCAGACTTAAAGTCTACTATTTCCACTGCTTATGTGCAGGTTGCCGCATATTTAGTCAAGCCCTTGAATTATGAAATGAAAATAGAACTGACTAGCCAAACTCCCATTCTCAGCCGCCCCCGCCGTTTGTCGCACCACGAACGCATCGAGGTGCGTGAGATCTGTGATGATCTTTTAAAAGCTGGCATTATTCGCCACAGTAGTTCCCCTTAGGCTGCCGCGATTGTCCCTGTACGTAAAAAGGACAACACCTTAAGAAAGTGTGTGGATTACCACCCGTTGAACAAAATTACTGTTCGGGATCATTTTCCGATTCCCCTGTTGGATGATTGCGTCGAACATCTGGGTGGTAAATCGTTCTTCACTGTCTTGGACTTGAAGAACGGATTCCACCATGTAAAAATGCATCCAGATTCAATCAAATATGCTGCCTTCGTAACCCCTGAGGGCCAGTTTGAATATTTACGCATGCCCTTCGGACTCTGTAACGGCTCTTCCGTGTTCGCTAGTTTCGTTTATTTTGTCCTTAAGGAATTTATAAACCGAGGTCAACTGGTGATATACATGGATGATATCCTGATCGCATCTCATGACTTTGAAACTCATCTTGAGATACTGAAGGAAATACTATATACATTAATAGTGAACGAGCTATGCCCCAAGCTGGCCAAATGCCGTTTTGCGTATAGAGAACTAGAGTACTTGGGCTACTTAGCTAATTCTGCTGGTATAACGCCTAAACCAGCGCATCTTCAGGCGATACGTAATTTGCCCACCGCAAGGGATAGCAAGAAATTAGCGCGCTGCTTAGGCTTATTTTCGTACTTCCGCCGATTTGTATCTGGTTTTGCCAAGATTGCATATTCGATGTCCCGACTGTTGAGAAAAGAAAGAGAAAACGTCTTCTCCGAGGAGTGCCTCGAATCCTTCCGAAACCTGAAGTATAAACTGATTGAATCCCCCGTGTTATCAATATATAACCCGAAGTCTGAAACAGAGTTACACTGTGACGCTAGTTCAACTGGTTTCGGAGCAGTGCTCCTCCAAAAACAAACCGATGGTAAACTTCACCCAGTGTTTTACTTCTCTAAGACAGCTTCCGCTGCCGAATCGAAACTACATAGTTATGAACTAGAGACGTTAGCGATCATCTACGCTTTAAAACGCTTTGAAACATACCTTAAGTTCATCCCGTTCAAAATCGTTACGGATTGTAATTCCCTGGCGTTGACACTGAGAAACGGTGGACATTCCGCTAAGATTGCTCTCTGGGCCCTGCTGTTAGAAAATTACAACTACACGATTATACACCGCTCGGGGGTTAGTATGCCCCATGCCGATGCTCTGAGCCAAATAGAAACTGCCGCCTACGTTGACGACTTGGACCTCGACTTCCAACTGCAGTTAACTCCGAACCGTGACCCTGAGATTGTCAAACTCCGAGATGATTTAGAGAAACAGGAAAAATCAGATTTTGAACTGCGAGACGGAGTAGTGTACAGTCTGTCCCCGACGAGTGTACCTCAACTTTATGTCCCTTCCGAAATGATAAATAATGTCATACGAATAGTGCATGAAAAGCTTGGCCATATGGCCACGGAGAAGTATTGTACACAAATCAAGAAGTACTACTGGTTTCCGTGTATGACGTCTCACGTCGACAATTATATTAAAAACTGCCTCAAGTGTATTTACTATTCCGCTCAAAACAACCGTGTCTCGCTACACAGTATTCCGAAAGTGCCCCTGCCGTTTGATACCATTCATATTGACCATCTAGGTCCCCTTCCGTCCATACGCTCTAAGAAAAAGTATCTTCTTATTGTCATTGATGCTTTCACTAAATTTGTGAAACTGTACCCTGCGGCCACTACTAATTCGCGTGAAGTATGCCGAATTATCAGCGACCGAGCTACATGCTTTACTTCTTCCGAATTTGCAGAATTTCTGAGGACCAATATATATATATATATATATTATAAAAGACTAATTTCTCAGTGCAAATGACATCCGATTAGCGGATGTCCAAAGATTTATTTTTTGGTCTCGTGTGAGTACGTCTGCTTAGTTTGGTGTTACCGGAAGGAGAGAGAGAGACTTGCTTCCAGTGTGGCCTTAGACCACATTTCGATATGTTTCACAATTAACAATCGATACTTAAAAATACTAACTTACTACTAACAATCGATACATAGAATAAATAACATCTTACAACTCGGCCGTCCTGACGAGGAATCGACCTCGATTCTAATTGCTAACAAGGGGGTAAATAATAACATTAAATGGTTAGTGTTGCCTTTGTTTGGATATCAGAAGTGCAGTCTTTATCAGGGGCTATCCATAGCTACAGTTTGGACTCTTCTATGACCCCATCATACGGCAGTTGGGTGACCTGAGAGCCCTCTACATCCCGGATGACATACCGGTCATTCGGAAGTTTTTTATGAACAACGTAAGGGCCACGATACCGCCTGATAAGTTTTTTGTTTGGACCTGCCGAAGTATCCACATTCTTGATAACTACGAAATCACCTTCAGCAAAGCTAACATCAGGGAGGTGATGCTTCGCATAATACTCAGCATTATATTCTTGAGACTTGACAATATTACGGAAGGCTATTCTCCGGATGTCTATCTCTGAGGCATCAACCTCCGCCGTCCTCTCACGCAACCGTTCGGTTAACTCATCTACTACAACGCCTCGTTGCTTGATTCCGAATAGGAGTACGGAAGCGGCAAATTTTGTTGTGGAGTGGACGGAATTGTTCAATGCAAACTCTATGTTCGGAAGTTGTTGGACACAATCCGCGTGGTCTACGGGTTCTGTTAGTTTACTTAACATAGGGCCCAAGACACAGTTAACCCGCTCGACTTAACCGTTGGCTCGGGGTGAGGCAGTGGCATTCTGCACATGAATTTTATTATTGGTCCTCAGAAATTCTGCAAATTCGGAAGAAGTAAAGCATGTAGCTCGGTCGCTGATAATTCGGCATACTTCACGCGAATTAGTAGTGGCCGCAGGGTACAGTTTCACAAATTTAGTGAAAGCATCAATGACAATAAGAAGATACTTTTTCTTAGAGCGTATGGACGGAAGGGGACCTAGATGGTCAATATGAATGGTATCAAACGGCAGGGGCACTTTCGGAATACTGTGTAGCGTGACACGGTTGTTTTGAGCGGAATAGTAAATACACTTGAGGCAGTTTTTAATATAATTGTCGACGTGAGACGTCATACACGGAAACCAGTAGTACTTCTTGATTTGTGTACAATACTTCTCCGTGGCCATATGGCCAAGCTTTTCATGCACTATTCGTATGACATTATTTATCATTTCGGAAGGGACATAAAGTTGAGGTACGCTCGTCGGGGACAGACTGTACACTACTCCGTCTCGCAGTTCAAAATCTGATTTTTCCTGTTTCTCTAAATCATCTCGGAGTTTGACAATCTCAGGGTCACGGTTCGGAGTTAACTGCAGTTGGAAGTCGAGGTCCAAGTCGTCAACGTAGGCGGCAGTTTCTATTTGGCTCAGAGCATCGGCATGGGGCATACTAACCCCCGAGCGGTGTATAATCGTGTAGTTGTAATTTTCTAACAGCAGGGCCCAGAGAGCAATCTTAGCGGAATGTCCACCGTTTCTCAGTGTCAACGCCAGGGAATTACAATCCGTAACGATTTTGAACGGGATGAACTTAAGGTATGTTTCAAAGCGTTTTAAAGCGTAGATGATCGCTAACGTCTCTAGTTCATAACTATGTAGTTTCGATTCGGCAGCGGAAGCTGTCTTAGAGAAGTAAAACACTGGGTGAAGTTTACCATCGGTTTGTTTTTGGAGGAGCACTGCTCCGAAACCAGTTGAACTAGCGTCACAGTGTAACTCTGTTTCAGACTTCGGGTTATATATTGATAACACGGGGGATTCAATCAGTTTAGACTTCAGGTTTCGGAAGGATTCGAGGCACTCCTCGGAGAAGACGTTTTCTCTTTCTTTTCTCAACAGTCGGGACATCGAATATGCAATCTTGGCAAAACCAGATACAAATCGGCGGAAGTACGAAAATAAGCCTAAGCAGCGCGCTAATTTCTTGCTATCCCTTGCGGTGGGCAAATTACGTATCGCCTGAAGATGCGCTGGTTTAGGCGTTATACCAGCAGAATTAGCTAAGTAGCCCAAGTACTCTAGTTCTCTATACGCAAAACGGCATTTGGCCAGCTTGGGGCATAGCTCGTTCACTATTAATGTATATAGTATTTCCTTCAGTATCTCAAGATGAGTTTCAAAGTCATGAGATGCGATCAGGATATCATCCATGTATATCACCAGTTGACCTCGGTTTATAAATTCCTTAAGGACAAAATAAACGAAACTAGCGAACACGGAAGAGCCGTTACAGAGTCCGAAGGGCATGCGTAAATATTCAAACTGGCCCTCAGGGGTTACGAAGGCAGCATATTTGATTGAATCTGGATGCATTTTTACATGGTGGAATCCGTTCTTCAAGTCCAAGACAGTGAAGAACGATTTACCACCCAGATGTTCGACGCAATCATCCAACAGGGGAATCGGAAAATGATCCCGATGTGGTGGATTACGCTGGTCTTGCCCGGATTGTTTGGAAAAACAATTAAGTTTTTCCAAGATGTATAATTCTGTGCGGGTTCAGTATTCAAATCTGAGCAAATTTTCAAAACAGCTAGAAGAGGAACTAAAAGCTGGAGAAGAAATATTGTATCAGTATAAGTTTGATTCTCCGCTGAATACAGTGATTACTCCATCACTGCTAGTTCCTCCCTCCATTCAATTATCATCTCCTACCTTATCAACCCCTTGTCAAGAATTATCAATTCCAATACCTGATGATTCTGTTGAAATATCTGGGTCTAGTGTCAGCACAGACATTCAAAAGACCACTAATAAAAAAGGTAAAGTTTCTCCGAGTGTTGCTCAATCTAAAAACAACATTCAGTCACCGTCTCCTACACCGTCTCCTACTCCTATATTACCCCATTTATCTGTTGTGTCTCCTCGAAAGCAAGTTTTCTTATCTAGGCTTTCATCAGATACGACATGTGAGGCTGTGTCTGCTTTTATTGAAAGTAAAATTTCATCTAAAGTATTTATAACGAAGTTTAATTTTGCGACTCCTCGTGAAATTGCTTCGTTTAAAATCAATGTCCCAATTGAATTTTTCGACACAATATGTGATCCAAACTTTTGGCCACCTCATGTTGTTGTACATGAATTCAAACCTAAGATTCGGAATAGAATTTCTCCAGTGTCTTTAAATCCCGTTTCGGTTCAACCTTTATCTGAGGCTGTATCAAAAAAATAAGTTTCTTTCCATCTTTTCCGCAGCTATCTATTATTTATCAAAATGTTCGAGGCCTTAATTCCAAATTCAAAAATCTATTTCTGCATAGCTGTAGTATCCTATCTGAACTTATAGCCCTCACTGAAACGTGGTTAAGCCAAAATGTTTATAATAGTGAGGTTCTTTCAAATAATTTCACTATTTATAGACTTGATCGCTTGTCTCGTAGAGGGGGTGGTGTTTTAATAGCTGTTAAGTCCCATTCTCTCTCTGAATGTTTTACCTTCTCATCAATTCACAATGTTGAGATTATTGGAGTTAAAATAACTTTTCAGTCTTGTTCCCTATACGTTACTTGTTCATCTATCCCTCCTTCTTCCGATTTACAAATATATAGTCATCGTATATCTTGTATGACGCCAGCATTAATGTTTTAAGATCATCACCCTTTTGTATACCTGAGCATTTATATAATCCAAAATTAGAGGTTTTAATACCTATTTACTGTCCCCCAATTTTTACGCCCTCATCATCTAAAAAGCGTCGTTGTTTTAATAAATGTAATTTTGTGTTGCTTAATGATCTCATTAATGCAAACGATTGGTCTCCTTTATATTAGGCAGGTAATGTAAACTTAGCAGTTTCAACATTCTACAGTACTTTAAATACTATTCTAGACAAGTGTGTTCCTATGTGTCTTCCCAAATCTCTTTCTAATAAACCTCCCTGGTTCACTTCGACTCTTTCAACTCTAAAAAATCTTAAATCTAAATGTTTTAAAAAGTTAAAAAAGTCGGGTTCGATCGTTGATTGGTCTAAATACGCCTTAGCTAAGGCCAATTTCAATATTTTAAACTCTCGTTGTTATGAGAATTACCTTATACGCTGTAAAAGGCAGTTTGCTCGTGATCCCAAAAGATTTTATTCATTTGTAAATTTGAAGCGTAAATCTTCTGGGTTTCCATCCTCGTTTTTCCTAGGTTGTGACAGTACTTGCAATGATCAAGATACCTCAGATCTATTTGCAAAGTTCTTCCAATCCACTTATTCAACTGCCATTTCTGAAACCAATTCTTTTCCAATTTTAAATTCTGAAATTAATGGAAATGCTATTATGGTTTCTAATATTTCTCCTGTCTTTTTTTTATCCGCTATGCGTACGTTGAAATCGTCGTTCTCTCCGGGGGCGGATGATATTCCTAGTTGTGTTATTAAAGAATGCAGTGCTTCTTTGTGGTCACCTTTATTAAAACTGTTTAATTTGTTTCTTGATATCTCGGTATTTCCTTCAATTTGGAAAGAATCATTTATTATTCCTCTGTATAAAAAGGAGGAAGATCTGATATTTCAAATTACAGAGGCATTGTCAAGCTTTCTGCTATTCCGAAGTTATATGAAAAAATTATAACTTCTAATTTACAGCACTTTTGTAAATCCATTATTTCACCATCGCAGCATGGTTTTGTTCAGAATCGATCAACCTCTACGAACTTATTAGAATTTTCATCCCTAGTCAATGAAAGCTTTTTAAAGAAAATGCAGTATATATAACATATACACTGATTTCAGTAAGGCATTTGACTCTATTCAGCATGACATCTTGCTTCAAAAGCTTGACCATTTGGGATTTTATCCTAAACTTCTATTTTGGATTGTTTCCTATTTAAAGGGTAGAACCCAAAGAGTTCTGTTGAGAACATCTATTTCGAAGGTCATATTTGTCTCTTCGGGTGTTCCTCAGGGTAGTCACTTGGGCCCTCTACTTTTCTCCCTATTTATAAATGACCTTCACAGCTGTATTTCTTACTCTAGGATATTCATGTATGCAGATGATGTAAAACTCTGTCTCTCATACAAGAACTCAATAGATCATCTACGCCTACAGGATGATCTAATATCCTTTCAAAATTGGTGTAAAGCTAATTAGTTGCATCTAAATTGTTCTAAGTGTATGACAATGACTTTCTGTCGTACCACTCCATTTTTTGCTGATTACACAATCAACAATGTGTCCTTGCAACGTATTTCTACAATCAAAGATCTCGGTGTGCTCTTTGACTGTAAACTTAGATTCAATACCCATATTCTAACCATCGTTAATGAAGCCAAAAGTGTACTTGGTTTTATTAAACGATGGTCTAAAGAGTTTAATGATCCGTTTGTCACTAAACTTCTTTTTGTTTCGCTGGTACGTCCTATTTTAGAATATTGTTCTATTATATGGTCGCCACAGCAGAAATTGTATCAGGACCGTATTGAATCGGTTCAGAAGCAATTTCTTCTTTTTGCCTTGCGCAATCTAAACTGGGATGGTAACCTTCGTCTACCGTCTTATCGTAGTAGGCTTCTTCTTTTGGATCTTCCATCGTTAATCAATCGTAGAATAGTCTTGGGTATTATTTTTCTACATAAGTTGATTAACGGTAGTATTGATTCGCCTTCTCTTCTATTTCAAGTCAACTTCCTAGTTCCTTCACGTGCTTCTCGTCACTTCTGTCCTCTTTATTTACCTATATGTAACTGTAACTATTCCTTGTACAGTGCGTTTCATGTTCTATGTACTAAGTACAACACTTATTTTCATGTATTTAGTTCTGAACTCACTCTTTCCTTAATAAAATCTTCTCTTTTAGCATATTTCAGAGAAATCACACACACACCACAGTTGTGAGAATGGACCTATGCAATTCTCCATACTTGTGTAGTGATTTCTCTTATCGTATTTTACTTTTTAAGATTTTTATTTTTTCTTATATTTTTATAACCTTTTTTTAACTTCTTCTATCTTGCTTAGTTTCGATGATATCACTAACCATATCTGGCTGTGATTTGGGGCATAGCTCGTCGGTCCGGCAAATAAAACACCCCCATCTGGTTGGTGATATCATTGCTATATATTGTTAGTATTAGGCTTTTTCTTTTTCCTGTTTCTGTTTATAATTTTAATTTTGTAATTTTATAATTTGACTCACGAATGTTGTCAATTTCTTTATATAAATAAATAAATAAATAAATAAATAAATAAATAACTTGTATTAAAGAAATGTATGAATATGTACAAGACAATAACTTGTTTCTATATACCTAGCACTTCTTGCGCCTCATCTCCCAATTCGAATTATCTTATTTCAACAATTGATAATTGTTTTTTTAACGAATTGTTTAATTTTTCATCGTTTGAATCGTTCTCTTGATCATGCTTTTACTGATGATGAATTCAGCATTAATGTTTTTTATACCTGAGGATATAAATCATCCAACTGTAGAGGTTTTAATACCCATTGACAACAAATTTAACGCCCTCGTCATCTAAACAGCGTCGTTGTTTTAATAAATGTAATTTTGTTGTGCTTAGTGATTTCATTAATGCAACAGATTGGTCTCCTTTATAAGAGGGAGTTTATGTAAATTGAGCAGCTTCAACATTCTACAGTACTTTAAATGCTATTCTAGACAAGTGTGTTGTTATGTGTCTTCCTAAATACTTTTCTAATAAACCTCCCTGGTTCACTTCGACTCTATCAACTTTAAAAAATATTAAATCCAAATGTTTTAAATAGTTTAAAAAGTCGGGTTCGGTCGTTGACTGGTCTAAATAGTCCTTAGCTAAGGCTAATATTAATATTTTAAATTCTCGTTGTTTTGAAAATTACCTTATACGCTGTAAAATGCAGTATGTTCGTGATCCCAAAAGGTTTTATTCATTTGTAAATTTGAAGCGTAAATCTTCTGGGTTTCCATCCTCGTTTTCATAGGTTTGGACAAAACTGATCAAGATGCCTTAGATGTATTTGCAAAGTTCTTCCAATCCACTTATTCAACTGACATTCCAGAAACCAATTAATTTCCAATTTTAAATTCTAAAATTAATGAAAATGCCATTATCGTTCCCAATATTTCTCCTGTCTCTCTCTTTATCTCTTTATTCGCTATGCGTACGTTGAAATCGTCATTCTCTCCGGGGGCGGATAGTATTCCTAGTTGTGTGATTAAAGAATGCAGTGCTTCTTTGTGGTTCCCGGGGTGCTCTTTGACTGTAGAATTAGTTTCAATGCCCATATCCTAACCATCATTAATGAAGCCAAAAGTGTACTTTGTCTTAGTAAACGTTGGTCTAAGGAATTTAATGATCCGTTTGTCACTAAACTTCTTTTTGTTTCGCTGGTACGTCCAATTTTAGAATATTGTTCAATTATATGGTCGCCACAGGATAAATTGTATCAGGACCGTATTCATTTCGTTTACCGTCCTATCCTAGCAGGCTTCTTCTTATAGATCTTCTATCGTTAATCAATCGTAAAATAGTCTTGGGTATCGCTTTCCTACATAATTTGATTATCGGTAATATTGATTCGCCTTGTCTCTTAATGCAACAAAATTTGTTATCTATCTGCACAGTAAATTTAAAGTTTTGACCTTTAATTTTACACATAAATGAAAGTTAATATATCAAAAATGATCGATAATTCGGATGAGTTATCGAAAAAAAATAATTGCGCATAGTATACACGAGTATAAGTTATTTAGGTGTGGTGGTTTAGTCCCTCGTTGCATGTGTTGATCTGGTATAGATATGGGCAGGATTGAGTCATTTAATTGTGGACTATGTTAATAATAGTAGATTAGGATGTATTTTTGTTAAACCACGAAATTACCGTCTTGTGGCTAAGTAATATATTAGTCAAAGAAATATTTACGACGTTGGTCGGAGTAAGTGTTTCGCGTTAGTAATTTATTTCAAACTGATTATAAAATTGACTTAAAACTAAAACCAAAGCTGAAACAGTAGCATGAGCTGCACAAAGCCCATATCCGACAATGCCGGCTCACCATAACTGATAAACAAAATCAACTTGGACAATGTCAAGTATTATGTTTCCAGCAGTGACTTGTGTCGGGGCATTGCGCTAACTCTGATGTGTCGCATGCGCATCATGCGAGGGTAGCTTAAATACTAAGTGTCTAGCAAGCGAAGATTACTTGTCAACTATCCCCTCACTAAGTTCGTGACCGGCCTCGGTCGCACTGGACTTGGAGATGGCTTCTTGCAACTTCTTCGAGTCCATTTTGCGCTTCCAAAGGTGGTAGAGGGCAATGAAACAGCTGAAAGCCTATAATTATACCTCCGATGAACCAGTCGGCTTGGGAGCCAGATGATTCCAGATCTTTAAATTCGCTGATGACTTGTATGTTGTGGGCGTTCATCAAATGAAGCTGTGGTAAGCTTAGCACAGGGTCATGAGTTATGATGTTGAGAAGTGGAGAACCTGCAACGGCCGGACTCTTTTTTTACGTTACTCGTTGGTCGGTGAATTTAGTCTTGTTGATCATGCTGAAGTGCCCAAAGGTGATGAGATAGGTGCCGCGGATACTGCTTTCTGGCCCGTCATCTGCGCTTACTTTCGCTGAACTTTCATTGATGATTATCACGCCGTCATCTATTCTGGTGATGGGTCTTAACTCGCTGGGTTGAGACCGGCAATTGCCGTGCCTCCGCCATGTAGAGCTCGAGCGCAAGTATCGCCCTTTACCACATTGCAGATTGAGCCAAAGTAGGTAATAGTACATCCTGAAGTTGCCAGAACATCGCCGTCACAATCAGCTATGATGTTATCTTGTAGCTGTAGTACGGTGTGGTGATAGTGATACAGGGTAGATTGCTATCTTGCTATAAACGGAATTAATTTTTGGATATGTGATTAACATATGGACAATATTTTCGGACGGAAGTACTTTTATGGAAGAGACTTCCATCAAGCTTGTGAAGGATGTTCATTAAGTATTGATTTCAAGTTATGATCGAGAGTGGTTGTGAAAATTAAATGTTCTATTTCTGTTGTTAACACTCTGTTTCTTGCCAAAAGTACCTCATATGGTACTTGGGGAGAGTCTACTAAGTTGGCTTTCCTTGCTTTTATGGGTTAACCGAATGGTTTGTTTTTGTATTTCAAATTTATAATTATTTCAATATTGTTTGTGTCAATGAGTTTTGACTCGGACAACTTGATCATCTTGAAATCGGAAGCATCCGGTGTACCAGCAACCACTTTTAGTGCTGTGCTCTAAGTCTAAGCTCCTGGCCATCCTATGATGTACTTTTACTACGGATAACAGACTTCTAACATGATCTAGATCATCGTCTAGAAGCTTTCGCATGTGTGATCGAGGTAACAATTCGGACAACTTATCTGTTATCTTATCTAATAAACCCTTGGTGTTACCAAATTATAAAATATGATCGTATGTAATAAGATATTCGAGAGTACGCTACAACTAGCATGTTTAAAAGCAAAAGCATACACCTGTAATTAATAAACAATGAAGTTATAAACCATTGTGTTTTAATGCCTATCCTTAATTACTATCTGAAGTTGTCTTTATAGACCACCCACCCTTTAATGAGAACCGTGGTTCCCAAATCTGCATCTACCTCTTCTTCCGAGTATAACGGCTTTAACTTGAACACTGTTTCGCTTACCTTAAATACTCTGGTTTGTCTCTCCGGGTTGCACCTGTCAAGCACTGCTTGTTGTGGTTTTTGAATTTTTTTCTTAACAGATAGTCTGACTTCTGTTGATGTGGCATGTATGATGTCAATTGTGTTCGGCCAAGATTATTTCTTTTTTGTCAGTGATGTCGGATACATAATTCTTGTAATGCCAAAATTTTGTTGCAGGGAAACTTGAGACTAGGCTATGTTGGAAGCTGGCCAGTGTAGGGAGTGGAATGCGTTTACCGCGTCTGAAAGTATGCGTGGTTTTAGTGTTTCAATTAACGAATTTTTGTTAGTGAAGCTGGTCAAGTGGCTGATTTATTGACCAAAGAAAAAAGAGAGGAAAGCCTGCTTCTATTAAGATAATTTGATTCTTGAAGCAATTTACTGATTTGTCAGTCGTGTCGACAGTGTAGGTAAGTGACAATTCGCTTTCGATTATTGCAACGTCTGATTGAGGTTCGTTTTGTAACGCGTTTAAATTTTGCCTAAAAAGCGCGTCAGCCTGAAGTTTTCTTTTCCTGGTTTGTACAATATTGTTGTATTATGCTCGTCTATAAAGGCTTCCCACCTTTTGATTGTGGCATTTGTGTTTATTTCGGATACTGCAAAAGTTAGGGGCTGATGGTCAGTGAAGCTTTTTATTTCTTTGTCACCATATAGGTAGTTATGGAGTTTTCCTAATGCTCATACAATGGCTAACAGTTCTCTCTCGTTTGTCTCGTAGTGTGACTCGCTAGTTTTGAGAGTTCTTGAAATCATTATTATTGATCTGCCCCTTGAGATAGGACAGCTCCAATGCCAATCATTGATGCATCCGTTGTCAGGTCAAATGGCTGATGAAAATCTGGATACATAAGGGTGACATCTTCTGATGCCAAAAGATGAGAACACTATTACGTCGTCTACATATACGTAACATGTTTTCCCTATTTGTTCCCTTAAGACGTCATCTATGGCCCTTTGAAAAAGGCTTGACGCGTTTTTTAAGCCGAAAGGCAAACAGCACAATTCGTACTTGCCACCATTTACTGAAAATGACGTTTTTTCACGGTCTTGCTTCACGAGGAAAATCTAGTGGTATCCTGACTTTAATTCGAAGGTTATACAAATTTTTGGCTTCCCTAGGTTCGCTAGAATCATAGGGGTGCTAGGCATTGGGTACCGGTCGGCAATAGTTCGCTCATTTAGCTTCGATTTCAAGGCGCTTGGTCTTATCGCCGTTGGTGTCGATCCCTTTTTTGTCAACAACTTAAGCTGGGCTGTTGTATGGTGACCTTGATGGTCTAATTAAACCATCTTTGAGAAAACATTCAATTTCTTTGTTTAAAAAGTCCGATAAGCCCATTGGCAAAGAGCACAATTTGGAGTAGACTGGCTCATTGTCCACAGTTCTCACTGTGGCTATAACGGAGGTATTAAAGGGTGACGCGTCGTTAGCGGTCGAGAACGCCCTTTTCCTCCTTAGTACCATATCTTCGAATTCCGTTTTTATTGAGTCTGGTACAACTGTCTCATTTACATTGGCGTTAGAGCACTCATGGAACTCAATATTTTCGTGTTTGCCTAAGTATTTTATCTTGCTATCCCGAAGGTTCTCTGTAACTCCCGCCGGCTTTGGCAAGTCTATAATTGCATCGAACGACGTGAGCGTGTCTAACAGGATGAAAGGAGATGTCTACCCAAAAATTTATACATTTGTTTTTTAATGTACTGGAGCCGTGAATAGAGCTCTTCGGGCTCTTTGGCTGGTGTCACTACTTTTAGCTCCTTTATGTGCCTAATATAGCTTTTAGCCACTTCGGCGTCTATCAGAATTTTTATACTCATTCACAAAGTAAAATGAGTATATTGGGTTTGTGCAATGTCCGTCTTGCTGTCCGTCCGTCTGTCCGTCCGCAAACCATTTCTATGCTATTGAAGCTAGAGACTTTAAATTTGGAATATATATTTGTGTATACTGTCGTAACATAAAGTGTCAAGATTTTCCCGATACGCCCACTAGGGGCGATGATCGGATCCGAATATATATCAATTTTGCATCTTCTGTTATATTTTGAACACTATTGATGTTAGAAACTTGAAACTTTGTATATATACTTGTATACGTCCCAAGTTCAATAAGCTATGGTCGATATATCTACACCCACAGGGGGCGTGGCAAACCGCCCGAGTTTATAGCTCCTACAGTTTTAATGCTAGAAGTTTCAAAATTGGATTGGTAGGTTGCTGGTGACTTTATTTTTAATTATTATTATTATTAGTTATTTTTGGGGCGTGACCTATTTAAAAACACTGTAATTTTCGCATTATTTGAGTGTAAGCGTCCAAAATGCATAGTTACGTTGTCCTACACCCCTGTCATGGACTGCCCAAAAATTATATGTCTGCGCCCACTGGGGGCGTGGCAAATATAATTAAACCACTTTTCTTGAGCTATAAGCACACAATTTATTGACTTTTTGGGCTTTTATCATCTTAATTGAGTTGCTAAATATTATAAATGTAAAAAAATATATTTTAGAACAACAAAATAAAGAAAAGTAAAAGTGACCAAGTAACTTAATGAGCATATGATTCACGGTGAATTCTTTATTTTATTTTATTTATTTATTTATGTAAAATTATCTAAACTAACTTAATTATAGAGTACTGGCTGCTAGGGCCTTCGACTCTCTTGTTGTAATTATATTTTGTTGACAATATTTGTATGGGTGAGTATAATATATACATTTTTTGGTGTTGGTTGGGATAGGAGTTGAATGGCGTCTGCGTTTTTGGAATATTTTATTATAAGTTGTTTGTAGGAATTGGCATTCTCTAAGGATATGGCGCAATGATATTTCTGTATTATTGCGATTATCGAGGTCAAGTCCAAGTCTTGGATTTTAATTTGGTGGAATCTTGACGTGTTTTTTGGGGCTTTGTATTCCTCCGGGTCAAGAGTTTGGTACCAGTTTGATGTGTTGTGTATTGTGTTTGTTTTTTAAATATATGTTTATGTCTTGAAAGTTATGATTTGGGGTTAGGATGAGTGGGAGGTACATGGCCGGGTATCCAGATTATTTTAAATTTTGGTTGGTATTTGGTGAGGATGTTTCGGATGGTGGATGGATAATAGGATGAGTTGTTGATGTTTTCTATTGCGTTGAGAGGGAGTCGGTGTATATGGAATATTTGCCGGGCTTGTTTCTAAAAATATTGAGGGCTTATGTGTTGCGATGATTTCAGCTGAAAAAACTGTCGAGTAAAATGGTATAAAGCCTGATTTGACTATGTTGTGTTTGTTGGTTATGGCGTATGATATAATTTTGTTTATTTGGGAGCTCTGTAGTTTTCGCATTTTTTGAGTGTAAGCGTCCAAAATTCATAGATACGCTGCTCTAGACCCCTGTCAGGGCCAAAATTATATGTCTACGTCTACTGGGGGAGTGGCAAATAGAATTAAACCACTTTTATGAGCAATAAACACGCAATTTATTGACTTTTTTGGGCTCTTACCATCTTAATTGAGTTGCTAAATATTATAAATGTAAAAAAATATATATATATATTTTAGAAGATTTGTGTACAGCAAAAACCAAAATTGTATTAAATACAACTGACACTAAATACAAAATTTAGGGATAATTAGCAGTGTGGCAAATTGGTAATTTGGTATCTTGGAATGTTATGGAAGTGTGAGCTTGCGGTGTGAATTTTCCCAGTCGGTAGCGCCAACTGACTGCAACCGACTGCAAAGATTTTACTTGTTTAATTTATGCCAGCCAGCTGTCGTCTAATGAACGGTAACCGGGATCGTTCCCTACAAAATTCCCCGGCTCATTAAGGTTAATGGACTCAGATTCATCATCGATACAGGCTACAGCTTCTTCTGCTGTCTTTTCGTATTTTTTTATCATTTTGATCATTTGTTGACATGTTGTCATCTGGCGCCTGTAAAACGCTCTGACGCGTTTTGTCTTTTCTGAGTCTGTGTGCCTTAGTTCTGATTGTTGCCAAACTCCGTTCACTGTCTAAGCTTCGACAAAGTATCGACTTCCAACGGCACCGGATGTGTTTTCTGGCTTTCTTTTCTATTCTCTTGGTGAGTATGCTGCTTTGTAAAGAAATGAGGGTTCTTTTCTTGACTATGGGCTATGTTGTTGACACGTTGTCGTCTGGCACCTGTAAAACGCTCTGATGAGTTTTGTCTTTTCTGAGTCCGTTTGCCTAAGTTCTGATTTTTGCCAAACTCCGTGCGCTGTCTAAACTTAGACGAAGTGTAGACTTCCAACGGCACCGGATGTTCTTCCTGGCTTTCGTTTCTATTCTCTTGGTGAGTATGAGGGTTTTTTCTTGACTCTTATCCCTATTGCCTTTACCTTGTTTGTTGTGTGGTCAGTACTTGCTACTTTCGCTCCCCTGATTCTTTTCTTCTAGCGCTCTAGCGTATGATGCAGAATAAGCGCTGCGCTCAATGCTAGCCTCAGCTTCCCGACGGCAAGTCTTTTGGTTGGGCTTGGAATACTACTGCTCTCAGGTTCTTCTTCAGACCCGAAATGAAAGCATGTAGGGCATCTACTCTGACCTCATTATTAAGTAATGCCTCCTGTTCGGGTTCGTGGGACATGACAATTTTATTTGTCACCAACGTTAGCTTTCATTCGACTTCGTCGCAATAGCTCATAAGGCTTAAGTCGCCCTGTCCACCAACTATAGTCGTTGCCGTAAGAGGCGTAATGACATTTTGTCGAAATAAGTACAATCTCATTTAGCTATGATAGCGTCAAAGTTAAACACAGTGTTGTGTGAGACTAGAAACACTCTAGCTGGTCCTCTGATATTATTCCGAATTATTGTTACCGCTTGGTAAAAACTTGCGCTGCCCGCAAAGGACTTGAATAATTCGTAAGCATCAGTGGCAGATTGCGTCCATGCTACATATTCGTCTGCCATGCCGTCGAAATCGGGTGCCGATTTTATTATGTCAAGTGGTAAGTCACATCGAATGTTTTGTTTTACCGCTATTCTCTGGTATGTTTCTACCTGTGGCGTTTCTATGCGAAAGCTATTTATCTGATGCTTTACGTGATTGAAGTCCTCTCGGTGCCTTACCTCCTGATGCTGTAAAGCGTTTTCTACCATGGCCTGTACCTCTTCTGGATTCATGTTACCTAGATTCTGCGTTTGGCTGACTGGCTGATTGGGTTCTATATCCCACTCTTCATCACTAGGATTTTCCATTTTGATTATCCTATTTAGGTCAAATCGGCTCATTAGCCTGAATGCTGTTTAGAGCAGGTCAAAAAAATAGTGGGTGTACTTTGGCAAGAATTAAACGTTTATTGTAAATATGGAAAGATATAATTTATTATGTTCAAATTACACCTCGCTAAATGTGACAACTTGGTTTATGTGTTATTATCAATACCTCTTTTTTTTGTAAACAATTATACTGACTTGAAATTAATGACTTAATGAACTTATATGTTCTTAAACGTTTCTAGCCAGTTTCGTTAAATTCACGTTGGAGCCAGTTATTTAGGTGTGGTGGTCCAGTCCCTCGTTACAGATGTTGATCTGGTATAGATATCCGCAGGATTGAGTTATTTAAATGTAGACTATCTAATAATAGTAGATTAGAATGCATAGTTGTTAAACTATGAAATTACCGTCTTGTGGTTAAGTAATATATTTGTTAAAGAAATATTTACGACGTTAGTCGGAGTGACTATTTCGCGTTATCGAATTTATTTCAAACTGATTATAAAATTGACTTAAAACTAAAACCAAAGCTGAAACAGTAGCATGAGCTGCACAAAGCCCATATCCGACAATGCCGGCTCACCATAACTGATAAACAAAATCAACTTGCGCAACGTCAAGTATAATGTCTCCAGCACAGACTTTGTGTAGGGGAATTGCGCTGACTCTGATGTGTCAGAGGAATGCTTAGCTTAAATAATAAGTGTCTAGCAAGCGAGGGTTACTTGTTAACTTATACATATAAAATTTCAGATTCCTACCTTTCATAGCTTACGAGATCCTTTCGTTCATATAGACGTACGGACGGACGGTGGGACAGACAGATAGGACTATATCGACTCAGCTCTTCGACCTGATCCAGAATATATAATTTAAGAATATACAAGTAACCCTCGCACGCTAGGCCCTTTAATATTAAGCTACCCTCGCACTCGCATTCCGATGACAAATCAGTGCAATGCCTCCGCTGCATAGTAGAAACGGTAACATGTAACGGTATCCGTTATGTTGAGCTTTGTCTTATGCTGAGTTTAATTTTTAGTTTTACGTTGGCAATCATTGGAATAAATCGTATTTACTCCGGCACAAGCCGTTAAGACAATTGCATTTATCTTTTTATAAGACCACTGTACCCAAAGGCCAGTAGGTCGAGGGAGGAAGTCAACTCCCCAACATAAGCTTCGTAACCGAAAATTATCACATCAATTTCATCACATAATTGGCGCCCAACAATATATAGAACTTACGCCCTCATACACAAACAATTTAGAATTTTGTGACTCATAACATGTAAGTTCACGAAATTGTTTTTTAAATCGTTTATAAAACACACAAACAAAGAAAATTGCTGACTACGGGAGGTGTTATTGAAAGTTTAAATAAAAAGTAACTCAATATTTACAAAATCATATTCCGTTTCTGTGCTTCATGTCTATGCGAGATAAATATGCTATCACTTACATTTTCACAAAAACAAGTGCCAGTTGAATATAATAGTATATATGAACTGGTTTGATGCTGTTAGGAATATAAAAACCGAGTGCAAAAGTGAAGGTGAAACAGAGTGGGATTCAGATACTGATAATAGTCGAGTGCAAAGTGGAAATACAATGGATCCGAATCAGGTGCAGGCTTTGATACAAAGCGCTGTTACCCGAGGTTTCATGCTAACTTAAATGAAGTAAGTGAACAAATCAACAGATTAAGAGTCGAGGCACCTCAGGTTGAGGTATACCAAAAAATCACTGTCAACCCAGAAATAAGATGCTACATTCCGTTAGATATTATCGAATCAGTCCCCGAATTTGACGGCAGCGCCGACGAATGTGTTGCCTGGAGGCAATCAGCTGTAGACGCATATGAACTCTTCAAGCCGTTTAACGGCAGTAGCACTCATTACCTAGCCGTGACTATAATTAGAAATAAAATCAGAGGTCCAGCTAGAGCACTCTTAGTATCCTATAACACAGTGCTAAATTTTGATGCAATCGTAGCGAGGCTAGACTGCACTTACGCCGCCAAGACATCGCTTCGTATACTGAGACAATCGTTAAACATGTGTAGGCAGGGTAACTTAAGCCTCATAGAGTATTACGACGAGGTCGAACGAAAACTGACTCTTGTAACCAACAAAGTGGTTATGACCCACGAGGCAGACCAAGCTACCATAATCAATGAAGAGGTTAGATCCGATGCACTACATGCATTCATATCAGGTCTTAAAAAATCGTTGCGATCCGTTGTGTTCCCAGCACAACCCAGGGACTGGACATTGGCCTTGGCTTTGGCCAGGGAGGCGGAGGCAAGCATTGAACAAAGCATTTTCTCGGCCTCTTATGCCAAACAAGTGAGACTAATAAAAACCATCACACCAAACAAAATAACAACAACAGGGATGAACGGGGCCACGAAAAAAACCAAAATTTGTTTAAAAAGCAAGACTCCAACAACGATAGGAGGACAAGAATAAAAGAGATAATCAAGGTCAAGCCCCGGAGCCAATGGAGGTTGTACCCTCCTTATCCAGACATAGACAGCCCACTGCTTATGCAAGACCCCAAACAAATAATGAGCAGGCCTCAAAAAGATCTAATACTTCCGATCGGGCCACAGGCCAAAGGCGGCAACGCTTGAACAATGTCGTTCAAGAAGCCGCTAACGAACAGGAACAAAATTATAACAACGCAGCAACAGCCATTGTAGCTGACATAGACGATGATAATGAATCAACACATAACAGTGACTCATTAAATTTTTTAGGGAACGCTCCCAGCTGCCGTATATCAAACGACAGCTGGCTGGGAGAGTATTGAAAATTTTGATAGATACCGGGGCGGCGAAAAATTACATAAGGCCCATAACGGAGCTCCCAAATGTAACGCCCGTCGACACCCCTTTCACAGTCAGCTCAGTGCACGGCTCCAGTAAAATCAAAGACAAGTGCCTTATGAAAGGTGTCCCCTTTTTTTGTGTTGGACACACTTAGCTCATTTGACGGCATTATAGGCTTCGATCTGCTAACGCAGGCGGAGGCGGTGCTAAATTTGCAAAACGACACGATCAGTTATAAAAATAAAACTGAGAAACTTCAATACCACACTTGTGACAATG